>JAVHNF010036386.1:0-16452 GCA_034783455.1 Micropsitta finschii
TGGAATGGAGCACCTCCCATATGAAGATAGTCTGAGAGAGTTGGGGCTGTTCAGCCTGGAGAAGGAAAGGCTGTGCGGAGACCTCATAGCAGCTTTCCAGTATCTGAAGGGGGCCTACAAAAATGCTGGGAAGGGACTCTTCATCTGGGACTGTAGCAATAGGACAAGGGGTAACATGTTCAAACTTAAACTGTGGAAGTTCAGGTTAGATATCAGGAAGTTCTTTACTGTGAGGGTGATTAAGCACTGGGATAGGTTGCCCAAAGAAGTTTTGAATGCTCCATCCCTGGCAGTGTTCAAGGCCAGGTTGGACAGAGCCTTGAGCGACCTGGTCTCATGTGAGGCATACCTGGCCATGGCAGGGGGCTTGAAACTAGCTTAAGGTGCATTCCAACCCAAATCATTCTATGATTCTCTGATGTAGAAATCTGATCTCTGAAGTGATGGGAATTGAACTTCCTTAAGCACTCAAAGTAGTAAAAAGATAAAGCTTTAGGAAAAATAATACTTTCTGTATCATAGCTGATGTGGAAAAGTGTTATGCAGAATAGAACTGCAAAACCTACTCAAGAAAGTACTTAAGCCCTTGCTTCAGTCTCTTTGTCAGACTGCTGCACAGGCCTAAAGTTAATAATATTCTTAAACACTCTTCTGTATCCAGAGCCTGAATTATATTCTATTTCTGTGTCATTATTTTTTTCAAATGAAAACCTTCATTGAAATGCAAGTTTTCTTTACTATTATCCTTTGTTATTTGGTGAATTACATAGGGAAGTCACTGGAGAAATAAAAGGCAAAAGGACAGGTAAAGTGGTATAATTGGCAAACACCAAGAAATCCCCACTGAGACTAAATCTCATTAACACTGTTGTAGAACTGAACTCGGTAATCTCTTTCCTGATTTCCATTTTACATAGGGAGATAGTTGGTATGTACATTAGTAGCAGAAAAGAATCCCAACCATGCAGTTTAAGTATTTTCTTTTTAACCTTTGAGAAGGTCTGTTTATGCCTTGCATTGTTCGCTCGTACCCAGCAAAGTAGCAATGAGGAAATCACTTCTTAAAACAACAAACTTCAAACAAGAATCCCTCATCACTGGGGAGGTTTCTGAAGCTGGGAAAAAAATTTGTTCTGAAGCCAAACTGAATTGCTTTTGACCTATGCATCTCTAATGGCGCTTTGCTATTACCTTTGCTCTTAGTCTGTTAACTTTCTGAACTTCAAAGATAACTTTGACTTGCTATATGCAGGCTGCAGGATCCAACATCTTGATATGACCATGGTTAGCTAATCTGGATTAGCTAATCTGATGGATGATGTAATTTACAAAAATATGATAGTAATTTGTTAGCTGCTTCTCTGTCCAGCTGAACTGTGCTGTGCAAACAAGGTCCCAGTGGTTTGAAGTGTTAAAACAAAATAGGTCAGTATGTAAAATACCAATGACACATCTGAATATCATCTGAATATACAGTATATCACATAGATTTCAGTTCTCTATATGCATGAATCTAAAATAGAACATATGCATGAAGTATCCCCCACACTTGTAAACACAAATCACTTTGTCATTAGATGAGCATTAGCAGTCAGCATTCAATTCAGAAAGCAACCTGATCTTACATAAGATTAGGTTATTCTTAGTGAGTTGATGGCATCTGGGATTAGGCATTCTTTTTCATTCGTGGAAAACTGAAAAGAAACACTCATTCATCATCAGAGAGAATGGCTTCTGTGAAGCTGTATTATTATATAAACCTACCAGAAATTAATTCACAAAGGATGCCTGCAGAATGCTGCAACAGGAAATGAGGACCAAGGAGACCTTCTGCACAGTTCTGATGAATTAGGGGTGCCAGGAATCAAAACAACACACGTGTCTCCTTGTTTTCATGGGTAGAAATAGGTAATTTGCTGAACAGACCCCTAGGTTTTAATATGATCTCTCCCATCTTTTATTTATCTGTTGCTATCTAGTTTACAGGTAGTGTGTTGAATTTGCTGCTATGGTAACTTAGGATCTGAAGACAGCAGAAATTTTTCTATTTTGGAGATTTCCTTTTGCCATTACCATTCTATCCATACTTCCACCACAGTTGTATTCTGGAATTATATTAACAAATAAGTGAAAATAATCTAAAATTGTGTGGTTTTTTTACAAGTGAGAATTAACTAGGCCAAGAAGAAGCTGGATAGACTAGTCCAGACTGAGGAAGCTGAAGTTCAGAAATATGTGTTGTATGTTGCCAGAGATGTGTTGTTGTGACATTATTGGAAAACAATTCAAGCAGGGTCCTTTCAAAGGTCTGCAGGGAAAAGATGACACTAAGAATTATATTTGCAAATCACAAGTTGTCAGCAGGGATTATAAGGCACATGTCCCAAATGGCCAGGCTTAGAGGATTGATTTGGACTGACCTTTATTAATACAATAACCTTAAAAGCAACTTTGTTAGCACCTATTTTTTGTTTCCCTTTGCTAGAAAAATAAGTAAGCATAGTTCACAGAATCCTTTGCAAAATCTTATCCAGTTCAATTTAAAAAAAAAAGAACAAACTTGCTTAGGAGATGGAATAAGGTCTGGCTCTTTATCCCAACCTAATTCATTCACAAGTAAAACCAGTTCTTTAAAAAAACCCTATATGTATTTATATAATGACTCCCTGGAAGCTGATAAATGTGAAGGATGAAACAAAACAGGAGCAAAACCATACAAAAATGTACTAAAATACATCCCCTAAACAATTATATTTTAGGGGAGAACTGATCAAGAACAATCTTAATGTATTTAGTACTTGATAATTTAGAAATAGATGCTGATAAATTTAGAACTGTGATTTCCAGCGCTGTATGCTCACATTAGCATGAAATTGAATCAGTCTTTTTCCTGCCTCTATTCTGTCTGTATTCTCTACAACTAGATTCTCTTATTCAGAAATAATCCCTGTCTCATAATGCTTTCCTTGCTGTTACACAAATCCTATCCCTCTTCTCAGTGAGGCAGAATTTGCTCTAATTCTCATCTGGTGCTGGAATATTTGCTGGAGGAAATAACCCAATTTTATTTTGCTTTCCTTTTTTAATAAACTCCCTAAGTTATAGATATAAGTTTCACATCAAGACAACTGCTACCCAATCGTGACAGCTTCATTTATCTTTCTGAAAATCGTTATGGATATTATTTGATCTGGACTTCAGAAACAATTAGCAGAAATGGGCAGAAAAGACTGTCTCCTCTCCTGTGAGATGTTGCAGCATTTAAAATATTAACTCATTCTGTACATGGAGAGGTCTTTCAAAGTAAAGAAAGATGCTCCTTCTAGAGCAGTAGGACAGGTGCTCATTTTTCATGTAAATGTCTATGCTTGCTTGAAGTCAAGTTTTAAACTTGCCTCTCCCATTAGAATAGAATGAGTTATTTTCTACTTATCTAGATTTCTCTTACTGCCAAATTGAGCTTGGTTGAGCATTCTGCTTTTTTGAGTTGGAGAATCCATCTTTGTTTCTACATGCATAGATGTTAATTTGAAGTTTTGACTTCGATTTATCAACATCTTTCTAGAAAAAATAAATGCTTAATTCTAAAACCTTTAGCCAGCTTTTGGAGATACTATGGTTGAAATGCCTCCTCTCTGGTGACTGGAGTCAGACCTACTTTCAGAAGGTGATGTTTTTCCCGTGTAATGGAGATCATAATACCTGCCTGCCTCTTGTAGAGTTTATGTTCATGCCTTGCTAGGTGTTCTTCCCAAAGCTAAATGCTGCCTGAGAATGAGAGTCCTGACCTTGAAATCAGATGTAGTACTGTTATAGGCAAAACCTACCGCAGAGGAAATATTCCAATCCTCTATTAATCACTTACCCAGCTGTTTTGCTAAACTGAAGTTCCTTTAAACTTACACTCTAATTCAACAATAATTCAGCAATGAAATCTTATGAAGAAAACACTAGATGCCATTTTGAATAGCTCCACTATCAAATGGTAAGCTATTCAGAGAAGAGAGTGGGAATACTGCTGAGGTACTGTGTCTCTGTTACCAAGGGAAATTCAGTTAACATTAAAGAAAGCTGCAACACAACAGGGCTCAGGAGATTGTTTTACAACAGACCTTTGGTAGACACATAACAGTATGACGGAAAGGGAGAGGGAAGCCTGTGGGGTAAATGTATCGATGTGATCTTCTTGCAGCTTTGTAGGCTTATCTGGGTATTTAAAACCCACACAAGAAAAGCAGATCAATGCATAAACCAGCGTATTGTGCAGGAGCACAGGGGCTGGCATCCCTCCACACTCTGCCAATGCTGCAATTAGTCAGTGTGTGCTAAACAGATGCGTGTGTGGTATCCCTTCAGATCAATGTGAGGCTTAACTCTTTCAGGATGGTTGGCACAGCATAGGGTCTAAGCAAGGGCCCTGGTTCTCTGTGTTTATGTCCTGGTCTGTCCTATCTACCAAGTGCATCCACTCATCGTGCAAAATGCTGTAGGAGGGTGGTTGCAGCAATGTGTTTATTTTTCAGTTTTGCCATGGCAGGGTAATTTCAGTAGGATTTATGATATCTTGGAAGTCTGTCTTCTCTCCTACTCCCTTTTTCTCTGCATGTGTTACTGTGTGCTGAAATACTTCAAATTATGTATCTGGATACAGGCTTGTTTATGCTGTATCTATGCATTAATGCTATAGTAACACTTAATAGGTGAGACAGTGCATGTTAAATCATATCTAGACCAACTGGATTAAATCATTGCAAATGATTTACTTTCTTAGGTAATTCACCTACCTTCTTTTTTTGGCTTGCATTGAAGTTCTGACAAGCTTTTAAGCATAAATATACTTTTGAAAAACATCCTAAAGTACTGTAAATTTTCTTCTAATGAAAACATATTTGTGAGATTATCAGAGGGCTTTGGTAAAAAATACTGAATGTTTGCAGCGCCAGCCTTCTTTATTACAGGAGATGAAGAAGTTCTTTCCTGTGAGGGTGGTGAGACACTGGCACAGGTTGCCTAGGGAGTCTGTGGCTGCCCTATCCGTGGCAGTGTTCAAGGCCAGGTTGGATGGGGTTTTGAGCAGTCTGGTCTAGTGGAAGGTGTCCCTGCCCGTGTCAGGGGGGTTGGAACATATGATCTTAAGGTCCCTTCCAACCCAAACCATTCTGTGATTCTATGAAACCTTCTCACAAAACAGTTTTCAGGAAATAGCTGAACTGTGGAACTCACTCACAATTCCCTGCAACACTGCAAATCTGCCCCAAGGTGAAAGCTGCATTGCCCGTGGCCTGTACAGTGGCATTCCCATTTGAAATTTAAGGTCTTACAGAAAACAAAGTCATCTTTTTCATTTTGCTTGTGCTTCTTGTCCACTTGATCCTAGTGACACTGGTCTGTTCTCAGGAATATTTTCCTCTATGCTCTCCTCTTAAGTCACTCATTTTTTAAAAACTTATCTACCTCTTTTTCCCTTATTCTTCCCAGGGATTTGCTTCTCGTTCCATACTTTAAAGAGAATATCCTTAGTGACCCTGGCCTGGGTAACAGCTGCATTTTTGATTTACAGACCACCCTGTAGATCTGAAATGAGCAGGTGCTTTAGGTCTTGATGAGAAACACTGTTGCCTCAGTCTTGGGGCTGCTACCAATGTTAACTGTGGTTAATTGTAATGCCCAAGAACAGGAGCCCCATCCTAGACTATCATTTTCATGCCAGCAGAATTAGAATAGTGGTCTTATTTATAAAGCACTCTCAATGTCTTGTTTTATTCTGTTTGTTGAAACAAGAAATTATTCATTTAAACATACAAAATCAGTAATACTAAATAAATAAGATAGTATTAAAATGCAAACAGATTAAAAACAAAAGCAGCATCCTACTATTCCTCTCTCTCCTGCACATTCATAGGCTCAGAAGGAAGGCCTGGAAAGATGTAACATTAATAAACATAAGGCCAGCAGCAATCATTAAATAAATATCATTAAAAAAATCCCCTTGATATTTAAAAAATGCTGAAGGCTTTTGTTTAATAAAATAATGGGCAGGAATATAAAACAAAATGCGTACTATAGAGTAGTGAATTTCACTATCAAGAAATCGGCTATGATAAAGTACAAAGACCAACTGCTTCAACAGGTACCCGTGGGATCCCTGGAACAAGGATGATGTCAAGTCAGTACAGAGGTTTCTGTTATATATGGTCTTTCCAGCTGGGGTTTAAAAACTTAGTGAGATCACCTTCAAGTCAAAACACCACTCTGAGCAGCCCACAGGAAACACTCAGGGCAGACGAAATCTGACAGCTCTTTCCTGAACAGAATTGCAGACAGGCTAATCCATTCTGAACAAGCTGAAAGCTTTGGATCTGCTCTGCAAATGCAGAATTACTGCACCTTCAGCCATGTGGTGACCAAGGCACGTGTTGCTGATGTGAGGTTGCCATGGCATAAGTAAGGCCACAGCATCTGCAAACTGGGCAACAGGAAAAACATTTTCCATCATGTATTGACATCTCTTTCCAGAGAGAGTGAAAATTGACGTTGGGATGCAGCTCATTTGCTTTCAGCTCTGTGAAACATTGGAGGACCACAAAAGAGGGAGCCAGGAAGGGAAGTGATAAATTGTCTAGTTACAAACTGAAGTGCTGGCCTTGTATGTTCAAGTCTTCAGCAGCTTTAAAGAGAAGTATACCTGTTTCTAGACATACTGAGGCTTGTAGAGTGGGAGATACTTTCCAGATACACACCATGTGAAGACTCTTGGGAGTTACAAGACTCAGAAGAAGCTTCTTATTTAATCTAAATAGCTAACAGATCTCAGAACAGCAGCTTGTGCAAAAGTAGCAGAGCTAGGTTTAAAACTGAATAGGTTGGCTAGCAATATCTATTTAGTCATAGCAGCACAGAGTTCAACTCAAGATAACTGCCCAAGTATTTTCTGAGCTTATCAGGAAAGCTTTGCAGCTTGTTTGGCATTCTGGGATTCCACAGCTGTGTTCATAGCAGAACATTTGTAAGCTATGTGCAGGCATAACTGTGTGAACTGTGTGTATATCTGAATACATGGAAACTGGTGTCGAGATATAAATTGTACCTACCTCTGAAAATATAGTTCATAGATATAGCACCACTTAGGAGTGGGATCTCCATATATGCATTCTGGAAAACCGAAGTAGTTTATACTGTTCATTTCTCCACATGTGAAAGATACGTTGGAATGTTTTACAGTTACTGTGAGCTCATACATAGTGGAAACTCAAAGATCTTCCAAATGAATATGTTGGTGGTATTCCTGGCATCATATAGGCAATACTTGATAATGAGGAGCATTTTTGCTCATAGATGGTGTGAATCCAGCCGGTTCATTTATTATAGATCTTTTACATGTAATTGACTTTTATTGTACCTACGAAATGGAAATGCATTAAAGAGCATCTCCATTTTGCTTAGAAGACCAATAGCCAATTTTCTATTGTGTCTTTTGAGAATTCATAATTGTCTTCCATTATTAGATATTGGGAGTGTAAGCAATTACATGAGATTATAAAAGGGTTTTGTTTTTTAATGCAAGATATAGTGTAAACATCTAGGCATTTGGTTGCTGCAGCAGTGTTTCCTATTTTTCCTTTTGCATTGAAGTTTACTTGTGTAATTCCTATTTCTTTTTCAGTTCTGAATAATTTCTTAAAAAGTAAAATATTAGAAACGTAATAATTTCTAAATTTACAAATTATGTGGTCCTCACAGTTTTTAAGGAATCAGTAGGATATCAAGACACTCCAAAGGGGGATCACAATTTTTAATGTAGAATAGTTACTGTTCTGTAGCATCTGGAGACATCACAACCCATACTTTTCCTGGTTGTTGCCTTTTTGGCTTCCCCCACAAAAATTTCACTGACAAGATTGCACTGCTGTGCTTTGCAAAGACCTCACTTAGCTGAACTATTCTACAAGTCAAGAAATATTTATATCACCCTCCAGATCAAAACCAGGTAAAAGCAGAACTTTCCCAAGGTATTTTTATTGAAATGCAGATTTCATACTATTCAGTCTATTTGGGTGCATGCAACAGTTCATGTCCATAGAGGTTTGCCTTGAGTATTTCGTTTGGAATGACAGTGGCTTTCATTTCTTTCTGAGACTCATTACACAACTGGAGGTAATAATCATACTATATCCAACCTCACACTTATTCCTTAGATATTTTATCAACCAGAAGGCTTGGATATAAGTCTTATATTAAGACTCATTCATCTCTGCTGGTTTTGAGGGACTAGTGATCTGTCAGTCCATCCTGTCTGTCCCAGTAAATAGATCATCCAAGCTTTGGAGCTGTAGTAAAGTTATTCAAGTAGAAGATCAGATAATGTTTGGGCAGCCACATGATATCACTTTGCTCTGAAGGACTCAGCTGTAGGAAGGAACAAATTAGTTCAAATAAGCCTTAAATTGGACTTGATGGGCCATAGAAATAGATCTTTGTCCCAAGGTACTTCACATTGTTGCTGTTGCTTTATAACATATGCTGAAGCATGCATTTTTGTCAGACTTCCCCTTCTTTCATTCCCCTCTATCCCCCTGTGTATAGCAGCTGATTTTCATAGTAGTTATTAGGGTATGAACAGGGAAGACTTTGTGCCCCATGATGGATGGGCACATGCAGTACGCAAAGCACATGCTGTATATCACACTTCCTCTCTCCCATTTCCCCCCTAAATTTCTTGCTGCTGTAACAGTTTGGCCATATTTCATTACAGTTAATAACAGGCAGGCCCTGCTTGCTCTAATAAATAATAAGACCTCCTTTTTTTGAAAGGGTGGTTTTAGTACTAGCAAGTGGCTGCTCCTGTGATGTTTTCAATATGTTGCTAATCTGTAAGTACCTGCTCCTGTCAGTGGCTGAGGACTTCCTGTGTTCTGGGTAGTGTGCTAGGCTTCCATTGATTTCAGAAGAAGCTGAGAATAATCAGTGCCCTGCAGGACAGGTCATAAGTGAATGATGCAGGCAATGGGGGCACAGAAGGGTAATCACAGTGCTAATGGAAGCAATAGGTGGCAGTCTGTGAAATATAGGTTTTTGCATTGAGTTTGTCTTGAGAGATTACGAGAAGTTTTGTTTGAATTAAGTGTGCTTAAAAAGAAAAATAAAAGAAAGAAAAAAAAAGAGGAGAGATTATTCATGTTTCAAGTTTCTGTTCTCAAGCTGCCATGCTAGGACTGCTCAAAGGAAAAGTCACTGGAGTTCTTGGATATAGAGGAAAAAATATTTTGCTACTGGCTAATAGCACAATTATTTTGGCTGAAATAAAAGAAATCCCCCAAATGCTGCTTGAGGCAGGATGAAAAATTTCTAGCAAGACAGGTGCATGTTATTAATAAGCAATGGAAAAGAGTACTTTTTAATATGAAGCATTTAAGAGCCTTAAACTAGGTGTTGCTGGCCAGAGTATTGCCACTTCTGATAGCTTGTTTGTCCAATAGTAGAGAACAAGTGGGGAAACAGGAGAATGATGTCAGTCTGACACTGAAAACATTTTTAGGATGGAGCTAGAGGGTTAAATAGAGATAATGACAAGAAATTATAACAGGGTAATTTTAGACCTGAGTGGAATAGATTGTGGAACAGAGAAATGTTGGGAGCTCTATTGTTGACACATTTAAATATAGACTGGACAAAATGTTAATAAATGTACAATAGGGAACAATTTGACATTGTGCTCAAGGAGATGGAAAGGGTGTAGTAATGACTTTTAAAAAGGACTGTCAGATTTTGTAATATACTTTATTGTGAACTTTATCTCACTTTAAACATGTTTATATTTAACATAAACACAACAAAATTTGTCCTCTTTATCAAAAGAAATGTTACTTTTTGGGATTCAACTCAGTGTCCTTGGTTGTCCTGTAGGGTATAGGGGGCTCTGCTGATTTGCATCTCGTGAGTGTACAGACAATGGTACAAATATCTTTTTGTACCTTAAAGGCACTAATCTGTTCAGTTTCAATAAATCACTCAACAAGCAGCTCCACAGACTGGAATGTCATTCCAATATGGTCCTCTGAATCCGAAAACCCACTGAAACTGTGGAAGGGAACAATGTTCATATGGAAATAGTCAGCAGGATCTGTTAGATACTGGTCTTGATATTTTCTGAACCTCCTGTCAGTATCCCACAGTCACAAATCACCAATACTAAACTGCTAGAAACCAATCAACACTATTGAAAAGGTCATTTTTAGTTTGCAGGCAAGACAGTATAAGAGTGGTGGAGCTGCCATCTAAGGAGAGGATACTTTTTTTATATGATTGAGTTGTGATAATTTAATTTATCCTTTTAAACTCAATCAAATCTTCAGAAAATTGTGTTTGCTTTAGTATAACATGTTGAAAGATAATGGTCCTTGACATTGAAGTTGTAGGTCAAGTGTAAGAACTTAGAGTAAATAGAGGGAAAAGTACCTTTCCAATGACATATAAAAATAATTTGTATTTTGTACACTTTTTCATCCCGGAGAAGGTCCAGATATTTTGTATCTGCCATGGATGTAGCAAGATCTTCACTTCTCACTAATAGGAATGTATTGTTTGCAAATTGTTGGTATACAAGATGTCCTTGACGTTCTATAGATACAGGAGAAGTCAGTCATCAGAGAGCTTATATGATAGTAATAAACATGATGCAGGAAGGTAGACATGTTAAAATGAGGTTGACTAGTCTTCGGGTTGTAACATAGCTGAGTAAAAGTAATGTAAAAATCTTGTTAGAAAATATTTCTCTCTACGATATTTGCCTAAGCTTACTAACATGATTTTAACTTTTAACAGGATATCCTTGTTACTTATTGTCACTACTCTGACACTGCACTTCTCAACACATTCTTCCTGCTAATCTTCTTCCTTCTGCTTACCACTGAGCTGACCTATTGTTCTGGGGCTCTACCACAGGCCTTGTTGAGTGAGGAACATTACAGATCATAAGTTAAAACAAAGTGAGGAGTTCGGACAGATTAGAAGTTATCCTCACTATTTTAATGAACACAAGAATTCTGCTGCCTTTCTGAAAAATTATGGCTTGGCTTTACAGTTGTATGAGTTCAGAGGAGAGCTAGCAAATGAATCGATGACATTTGAGAGCTTTATAGCAAATCTAGTGGAATTACCTTTCTATGATACTGTATGTTTTGAGATTCATAGACACAGTGCTGAGGAGGAAAACGTGTTCTCTTGTTTATATATAACTTTATTATCTCTAAATTATATATAGCAAAATTTATTTCATGCATTTCATTCCTCTCTTAAAAGATTTGACTAGATTACATGGTAGAAAACAGAATCACAGAATAGTTCAAACCTCCTTGAAATTCTGTATTCATCAACAAGAGAAGACAGAGTAAATTTTATCAGAGGTGTGATAGCACAATTTTAACCCAAGAAGCAAAATAAAGAAACCAAGCACTGACATAGTTCAGTATTATAGTTCCACTAACAAACAGTCCTCTGAAGCAGGCCTGTGGAAAACTAACACTCTGTCTCTTACTTTTTTCTTCTTACCTTTCTTATGGTCATACCTTTTAAGGAGAGAATACAAGATGAGATCCTGTGCTTAAAAGTAATGGTATGGAAGAGTTTTTCCTTCTTTTAAACTGAATTGAGCACTAAGGCATGAGTTGCTCATACTAAATGGAAAGCAGTGAATATTCAGCTTTTCTCAGTTCTCAGGAAGTCAGCATTCCTTAATTCTGAAGCAGAAAGAACATTTTCTTGTGTTCAAAGGCCTTTGGATCTATAAACATTTAATCTATGGTCTCCTAAGCAGTCAAGGTCCCAGCTACTGTCTGTTTGAGATAATGGCTCTTCTAGGTATGTTTTCACCTGCCACATTTCAGTAGTAAGGGTTGAAGGAGGATCTGCCTCACCAGTGTCATGCCTACATGGTATGACTGATGCATTGAGCCTATAAAGGCTTTTTTGTGAGGTCTGTGGAGATTTCTGCCTTGGTAAGCACGGAGAGAGAGGGTATAGGGCAGGCAGTTTAACCTGCTCTTCAGCAAGTTTGATGCAGCCGAAAGTGAGTCTGTGAGCATCTACTCCAGTGCTTTTGATTCTTCCATAGGTTCACAGAAGGAGAAAGGTTTGAGGATGGCTGTAAGCTTAGGAGCCATGGCTGTCAAGTATGAAAGATATGCATGTGGGAAAAAACTGAGCAGTGAAGAGCAGTTCTGATATCTGGAGGCATTACATAGGAAGAGGGAAAATGTTTGGAATTGGGTGAGTGTTGGTAGCTGTAGTTATAGAAGGGCAGGAAATTAGGGACATCCTGAGTTCATAGGACACTGTATCAGACAGGGCAAGACTGAATGAAAGGCTGTCTATTGCTAAATAGTGATTTCTGTAGCAGGGCAGAAGCAAGTTGAGGGAAGAGTAGACAAGATTTAAAGTTGATTGTGTTCTGTACTTCACATTAATTCTAAAAATGTGTGAAAGCAGCTGTATAGCAGACAATTCTTTGTGTCACTTACTGCTCACCTGCCCTAGAAATGCTGTTATTAAATGACCTAGATATATTAATAATATAACTTAAAAGTAAAGTGGGGGGTGGGAATGGAACATAACTATGTGTGAATTCCTTAGCTGAGAGGAAGAGGAGAACGAACAAACCCACAATGGATACTCAGTTTTGGTTTTCTTTTTGATAGCATAATTGCCATTAGTACAATCTTATTTGAAAGAACTGCTGCTCTTGAGAACCTTGTGATAACAGGCTTTTTGTGGCACAGTGGTTAGACACA
Organism: Micropsitta finschii; assembly: GCA_034783455.1. Lineage (NCBI taxonomy): Eukaryota > Metazoa > Chordata > Aves > Psittaciformes > Psittacidae > Micropsitta > Micropsitta finschii. Next base: position 12,786 of record JAVHNF010036386.1, read on the forward strand.
GCTTTGTTGCATTCATGTTTGCATGCTGGTTGACACTCAGTTGAAGGAGACAACCTCAGCCTGTCAGAGCAAACCCACCATATCTTACTCTCATTTGCATTCTACATGCCATGTTTCAATTTTTCATCATTAAATAATAATTTGTAGCTATGTAGAATCTTTTATTAGGGATCTCAGAAAGCTTTATAAATATTGCATGAGTGAATGGAGCCTCGCAACATGCCTGTGAAGTACAGCTAGGTAAAAATCATTAGCTCTGTTTTATGCAGGAGCAAGATAGGACATTAAAGCATAGGCAAATTAAGGCTCTGAAATTTGCCCCCAGATTCTGAAAGCACTTTCATAGCAAAGCAGTCAACTCTTGAACATGTATATTTGGAAAAGGCTGATATATGTACAACAGGTAACTTGAGTGCAGTTTTAAAAAACCCCTTTTTTCTTCAAGGTCATGTAACGAGTTTAATCAGAGCAAGGAAGAGAACTGATGTTTTAACTCTCCCTCTACTGTATTTTAAATATAGAGCTATTCATCCTCCTTGAAAGACTGAAATTACCAGGGAAGTTGATATATCCCAGTGAGGATTAATCCTACTCACAGCTTCACATAGGCTTCTTGATTTGTTTTTTGTGTTTGCTAAATGTTTTTTTCTCACATTGTCTTTTCAGTTGGATTGTTCCCTGCTGAGTTAAAAATAAATGTCAAGTAATATGACTTAAAGAAAAAAAATCTGTGTTTCCAGAACGGTCTGCCTTCCCCAGGAAATACTAGACAATTAATAAAGCAGAATGAGGTTTTGCCTAGGGAGCCATCATGAAGTAAGAAGTGTGTGTAAATACATGCACAAAGAAACACATACAAACCCATTAAAAGAGCATTTCATTTGGACAGGATCTACTTATCAGTGTGGAAATTTATGAGGTACTGTAGAGCATGGATAAAAACAAATCATGGGAAGGATGCTATTTTGAAAGGTTGATGAAGTTTTACGTGTAGTTTTTTTCTGCTGCAGCAGGAAGCATCATGAAGACCATGAAGCTGTTATTGGTTAAGTCTGTGCAACAGAAGTTCTGAAGCAGTTGTTTCCCCCAAAACATTTAGGAGGATGTTATAATTAATTTATGTACTACCATTTCCATGCTAGAAGAAATTTCTTCATGTCATACAACTTGAGTGTCTCTCTCTGACAACCTTCAGTACCAGTTTTACCTTTTTCTGTGGAGTTCTGCTCTAATACCTGATTACACTTAATATTAAGATATTTCCTTATTAGCTAATGAGATTTCTGGCTGAGAGTCAAAACCACATTTTATGTATTGACTGTACAAGTTGCCTGTGCTGTTTTTATGTGATTGTTGCATATTATATGCCATGTGCATTCATCTTCAGATTATCCATCCTTCTCTTAATCTTCTTCACCTGAAGGCTGGTAAGTATCCTAAAATGGAGTTATCACAGCAGTACCAGGTGGGAATAGGCTTCTTAAGAGAAAGACTCACCATTACAAATGCCAAACTGTTAAAAGGAATATTTCACTTCCTGAAATCTTAGGGATTACTGGTGGAAGAGGCAGTAAAAATCTTCTTTAAAATGATTTGTGAATTATTAAATAAATTTCTTTCGAACTGCTTTATTACTCATAGGAATTGTATCAATCAGCAGTGAGAGCTAAATTACTAGATCAGTCAGAAAATATTGTTGCAGCTGAAGAATCAATGCTAATTGAATCATTAAGGCATTATTACATGAAACACAAATAGCTCAGGATGATAACTCTTTGCTCTGCTTGATCTATAGTCTGCAAAAAAGACATAATACCAGCAGTTGTAATGCTTTATTGTTCTCCTTCTAAGCATCATATTTTCTCAATACAGTATTTTTCTCTGTCAGTGCAATTTTGCTAGTAAATCTCTTACTAGTGAATGTTTAAAAAACCAACACCTCCCCCCCGACTTTAGATTAATGTAGTAAACATTTTCTCTGTAGTTTGAAGGTCAAACTTTCTTTAGATCTCCAATCCCTGATTTCAGTGAAGTTCAGAGCTAGGGGCACTTTTTGCTTGAACTGTTTTTGTACTTTTGAGGAGCTTTCTCAGTGTTGCCTTTACTATGATGGCTGAAGCAAGGTTGGACCTGATGGAAACTTCTGACAGTCTGTAGTAAGACTGATATCAATTAAGGGAACTCAGTGACTCTGTGTTTGTGATTTGTTCTGGTTCACTCTTGACCAATAGTCAGAAAAGCTTGCCGTTAATGCAGGAGGTGAAGGATGTGGGTGCTGTCTGTATCTTTGAATTTATCAGGCTCTTGTCACACAGGGTGAACATTGATGGTGTGGTATCTTCTGCTTGCTGCCCAAGCCCTCTAACACATAAAGAACTGCAGCCAATTTGCTACATTTAACTCTCTTGCTGTGAAACTCAATGAATGTTTGTCTGTCTTTTAGCTGTTGTAATATTTTATCATAGATAAAGCATAGTGACAGTAAGACCAACAGCCCATGGGTTACATATATATATATATATGGGTGACAGATAAAGTAAGTGTATGTGATTGATGGTGCATAAGTGATAGTGTAGCGGTGGTGAGGATAGTATTTAGGTGGAGGCTTGCTGTGGTAGATGGGAATAAGAGCATCTATGTGAGAAAGAACGTGTGTGAATATGTAGGTTAGAGTAGGTTTGAGATGGTGTTTTTGTTTTGATCTTCCTACTCCTTTTTTTCCATGAAGAAAACAACTTTAGGTTTAACATATGTGCTTGCAGTCACAGCAGGATTTTGTCATATGGGATGTGCTTTTTTCCCCATCTTGTCCCAACAGTAAAACCTGCATCTTGTGTGCCAAAGAAACCTAGAGTACTTCCAGCGTCTTGATTTCTCATTCTTCTGGATCAGGAACATCATTTTAGCATATAAAATATGTTCTTATGCAAATTAACACCTTCCACACTCATCAAAGGTTTAGAGTAGTGTAAATGCATATGCATGTGTGTATATAGTGGTCAGATAAAGAGCTGTATGGAGCTGAAAAAAAATAAGTCAAAGAATCACAGAACCCATGACGTTCTGTAGTTCTGAAGTTTATTAGCTGCATTGGGAAGATTAATGAATGAAAGAGCTTGGTGCCAGCAAAAGGCCAGGAGTGCAGCTTTTGAATCTGTGTTAATGTATTTTAATGGAGAATCTGTGTTAATGTATTTTAATGGATAGAAAAACGTGGTTGTGTTGCTTCTCTTTTCTGTCATTGGTTTTTTGATTTGGGTTGGGGCTTTTTTCTTCTTCTTCTTTTTTCTTCTAAAGTAAAAACTCTGTTTTGTATTCATGCTGATGGCTCTGCCACAACCTATCCAGTCAGTTTGCTTGCCAGTCCAATGTATCAGCTGGGAAATTTATGAAGTGCTTTTTTAGTTTCTCTGTCCTTTCCATATTTCTGCTCCTCATCAGTGCCACAAGTGTGTGGTCACCAAGTTCTGTAATCACAGGACTGCAGATGCTTATCATCCCAGGCTGATATAATATGGTGTAAGATGCAGTGGGGAGGCAGAAAAACATCATGCAATCATTTTTTGTTCAAGTCAAAGGATATCTAAAGGTTCTTTTCTTTTCTTTTCTTTTCTTTTCTTTTCTTTTCTTTTCTTTTCTTTTCTTTTCTTTTCTTTTCTTTTCTTTT
>JAVHNF010036390.1:0-13734 GCA_034783455.1 Micropsitta finschii
CGATCTCCTCTCTTTGTTTATCCTGCTAGGAGACTGGGCACTGCCAGAGGAGGAAAACCACTTGATTGCAGTATTCTGGCAGCTGATCTTCCCAGATGCCATCCAGTTAGACACTGACATGTTGACTTAGAACCAAACATAGGTTTAAAATATTAAGGTTTAAAATATTTTCAGTGCACAAAAATTGTTGGGGTGAAAACATCAATGAGCAGGAGCCTGGTGGGGCTTGTGCCCAGGGTTTACTCCTCTTTGGTGGCTCTGCTTGGCTCTGCTCTCCTCCAGATGAGTCAGGGACACTGTTACTGCAGCAACGCTGCTGCCAAGCAGGGGGATAAAGCTGTTGCCATGGTGCTGGATGGGCAGGAATTCTGCAGGAGTAAAAACACTTAATAATTAACTTGCAGACAAACGCGGCCTCAGACTTGCCTGCGTGCTCGAGGGAAGGTGTCCTGGGCTCCCGGGCGACTGGATCAGGCTCTGGTTCAGTCCCTGTGTGTGGTCATGGGCCAAGGGGAGCGAAGCTGAGGCCATGGGAAGCTCATCCAGCTTCTGCCAGTTCGTGCTTTGCTGTTTGGAGCAGGGGAAGCTGTGGGATGGGTTAAGCATTTGGGCTGGCTGATGTGTTAGAACCTAAAGTCATTGTGTACAGGTACAGGATGTGTACCTGAAGATTGCCAAACCTCAGGGCTTAAGGCAATGGGTGGATTTAGATTTCTGTCCCATCTCCTCCTCTACTGTTAAAAAGAGGATTTTGTGCTGTTTTTCAGCTATTCTGTCTAACATTAGTGCTTTCTTGTGGTAGTAAGAAGGTTGAGCTTTTATCTTGCTCTCTCTGACAGCTTGGGTACTGGTGTTAGTTTTCCTTTGTGCTGTGTTGACAGGAAAGGGAAACCTCCCTGCCAAATGCCAGAGATGCTTTGAACACAGTCCTCTCTCTTAAAGGCGAAACCTTTGAGTATTCACCCGATGGTGGTGATGATGGAGAGCAATAAAAATGTCCAGAGAGTACATTTAACACCTCTGTTCCTTATACCGGTGAGCACTTGGAGTGTTCTCCAAGTTAAGGAGATTTGCAGAGAATAAAATGCTTCTTGGAAAGTTGAGGTGCTGGATGTGCAGTTCATGCTAGGAGCAATCTTTCCCAGTGCTGACTACAACTATCTTTGTCTCTCCCTACGGAGGGACCTGACTTCTGTAATTACACATCCCAGCATGAGGGCCTCACTGTCTGGTACTTGCAATGTGCGGCCTTTGGGATCTTCTCTTACTGCACCACAGCAATCTTTTATTAACTCCCATGGGGTGTGCTAACCACTGCCCTTGAGCAGTAACCCCCAACCATGATATAAGGTTTGTTATACCTAAGTAAGGGTTGCGATGGGTTAGGTGTGATCTCTGAGTAACAGATCACACTTTGTTTTCAGATCGTCAATGAATAAGCCTTAAGTAGATGGGTGTATTTGAATTTTAGGAACAGGAAAGCAGACAGGAATAAGTGATTAACTGAGCCTAACAGCAGGAATTAGTAGCTGAGAAAGGGTTTAGAATTAGAATGTTGAAGTATTACTTTCACCTTAGAACCTCCAAGTCTCCTCCAACGTGCAGATGTGCAGTTGGTCAAAAGCTAACCTGGCTTGTATCCATACCTTTATTTAAATGCATTTATTTAGGATAAAGTAAGTCACTGGAGCTGCTTTCTGTGCTTGTATGTGCAGTGAAAATGAAATACCACTGCTCTTTACCCAGAAGGGAGGCTGGTACCCTCGTCAGGAAGCCGTCCCAGTTCACAGCAAGGCTGAAGCCACAAACAGCGTCTTTCTCCGGGAGATACCAACTCTGGTGGAAGCAGGGAAGGGCTCTGTTCCCAGACTGTTTTCCTACTACAGGGAAAAGCTTCAACACCATTTTCAGTGCTGAGGAAATAGAATCCTTGCCTGGGACAAGCATCAGTGGACAGAAGAGGCCATCCTTTGTCTGCAGAGGGCTGGAGACAGGAAAGGTGGCACAAGGGAGGACACTCCTGTTCCAGTTAAGTGCAGCTTAGTGCTCACAAAGCTGCTTAGCACTTGTGTTCTGCCAGAGGGCAGTTTTTAAACCAGGCAAAGCCTCTTACACAGAAAAGGGTAGGATTTGATGGAGGTGCTGACTATTCTCAATGCCCTGAGCAGAAATGGGTACAGAAGATGCTGGCACAGGGTTGGGAAAAGGTGATGACCTCCCTGTCCTGTCCAAGCAGGGCGGTGTGAGCATTCAGACCTGAGACTGTCTTCATAGGCATCACTTTTGCATTACAAACAGTAGTAGTGGAGATGCCTTTGGGCTGCTCTCGCTGCTGGCTGTGTCCTTTAAAGAACAGCCAGAAATACCTTGGTAATTGTGGGCAGCCTTCATTTATATTTCCTTTCCTCTGCAGATTATTTGTGCACTCCAGAGGAAAATGTTTACAAGATAGACTTCACCAGGTTCAAAATCCGGGACATGGAATCTGGCACAGTCTTGTTTGAAATCACCAAACCAGCAGCTTCAGGTGAGTGCACACACAACATATTACTTTCATGACCAAACCAATGGTAGTGTCTGCTTTCTTTTGCCTTTTCCTACTCATTTTACTCCATACATTTCCCCAAAAGAGGAGATGCTCTCAGCTGCAAGAGGGCCAGCTTGCACCAGAAGTATTATTCAGGTGTCCCTTTGTACCAACACAGTGAACAGAACTCGTTGCTGCTGTAGTCATGATTGCCATCTGTGATGAGAAGGGACAGATGGGTGTTGTAAACAGAGACAGAGGAGGAGGTCGCCGCGTGTTCGTTTCATGGCTGTTCATCAGCTTGAGTCCCCCTGTACATAATTTAACATCTTTTGCTTAGGAAGCAGGAAAATGGTATTTCCAAAAGGGAAAAGATCAGTTGTGCAAATTAGACAAACTGAAAGTTTGCCTTTGTTTTTTTTTTTTTCCCCTTTTTCATAATTTTTCGGTGTTACTTATAACCATCAAAGTGTTACCTATTGCCAGTGGTAATAAACCCCCAGGACAACCATTCTTTTCCTGATCAAGCGCTCTTCTAAGAAGGTTTCTGGAAGTTCTCTGTAGCTTGTAGCTAGCAAACCAGACATGCTAAGGTGAAATGGCTTGTTCAGTGTCATGCTGCAGTCCTGAATCAGAGGTGGGAGCAGCAAGTCACTTCAGAAGATAAGAAGTGCATCAAACCAAAGGGCCATCCTCTGTCTGGAAGTAACCAGCAGTTGATGCCTTAAAGAGGATCAGGCTTCCTCAGAAGAGCTTCCTGGCTTCTGTGACTCAGTAATGTGTGACTGCAGGCGTTTTCACTGGGTTTCTGTTTCTCAGGCTTGACTTTGTGCTTTTCCAGAACGTGAACACAATGACAGGAAGGACACTGATCCCAATGCTGGACGGTTCGTTCGCTATCAGTTTACTCCAGCTTTTCTCAGACTGCGGCAAGTGGGAGCCACGTAAGTAATTGCTCCTGGGCTGCATTTTCTAGTACAGGAAACAACTGAAATCCTATTAAAAAATGGCTCTGGCTTGTTGATCCTGTCAGGAAGTTGATTTAATGGGGACCTTGTGTTGTTAGGAGGATTTCCAAGCCTCTTTGCTGGGTGCTTTGCTTTCTCCATCCCTTTAGCTTTTTTATTTACCTCTGGAATAGGCATGGCATTGAAGAGATTCATGCTCGAAGGTGTAAATTAAGGTGGACAGACTACCAGACATTCCAGTGCTTTTCTGTGCATTACAGTGTGTCAGAGGCTCTGCCAGCTTTGGAAGATGTTCTGCAGCCTTCCCCATTGCATTCCCAAAGAACCATTAATCCATAGATGCCTGTGAAACGGTGAAGTAATGTTTAATGCTTTATATACTCAAATGATCTTTGATGTGGCTGGTAGTACTGCTTGCATCCATCAATGAAACACACCACGGAGATCTGGCTTTTTTTTAATGCCCACCCAAGTAACTTGTATAAAACCCCAGAGTGATAAGGAACTGGTAGTGAGTGGTAGTGAGGTGCCTATGGTGTAGCCGGAGGGATCTTTTCTTTACTGAAGATAAGCTTAATTGTTAAATTGTCTTGCATGTCTTTTGAATGAAAAGAATCAAACTATAGTATAATGTATGATTTGTAATGCTCTGCTGTGTCCGTGTAGCTTTAAGAAAAGATAATGATTTGGTTAATACCATTGCTTTATGTTTTTGGTTGGTGTTTGTTTTAGAAGAGCTCTCTTCCACCTTTCAGCAGTGGTTGCCAATCTTGCTTAAGTGAGAAAGCTCATTTCAATCTTCTTCTTTTTCAGGGTGGAGTTCACAGTAGGAGACAAACCCATTAATAACTTCCGCATGATTGAGAGGCACTACTTCCGGGATCAGTTGCTTAAGAGCTTTGATTTTGAATTCGGGTTCTGCATCCCCAGCAGTAAAAATACTTGTTAGCACATCTATGAGTTCCCACAGCTCTCCGAGGATCTCAGTAAGCTCTTTAATTACTGGGTGACCACACAGTGATGCTAATCTCTGTGTTTTGAGCAAGCCCTTTCCTAAAAGCTGGCTGTAGAAAGTGGGTAGGAAGAAGACTTCCAGGTGCTTTTGCATTTGTGTTAATGCAGATTTTGTCTTCCAGCAGCATATATCTCATCACCCACCAGACAGTTACTGGGAGGCTTCAGTGTCGGGGAGTAAAAAAGATAATTGTATTATAAAACAACCAAGAAAAAGAGGATTAAAAAGGCATCCAATGAATGGATGGCTTAAACATTATGTTCTGGTTTAATGTTTGATGTGCTGCATTGATAGCTTGAGAGGTTTTAGTAGGAACATAACTTTTATTTTCTCTCCTCTCTTCCTTTTATTTTCTCTTCCTCTCTACTTAGCAGCAGTACTAAATCTGTGTGATCTTATGCTCTTTACAACCCCTAATCACTTATGTCAGTGCTAATATTGCAGTCTGTGGAGAAAACAGCAATGCCCTGCTGCTTACTTGTTGTCACACCTGAACCAATTTCTTTTGAGTTGCCATTTAAAAGCAAATCCTCAGTCCAAACTCGTCTGTTATTGTTTTGAGGTTAGGTAGAGCACATACAATTTGTATGGTGCCTTAATATACTTTGATTATGTTTGAGTTATTTAAAAGATGAATGTCAGTGAATGGTTTGGTAGGTTCCTAGTTTGGTTTTGAGAGTTTGCTGCCATCTGAGCAGTGCTATTAAATGTAATGAAACCCCATACAGAATGCTGCTCTCAGTGAGGCTTCTGTGGGACACAATTAATTTATATGCATTCTTTTATTCCCTCCCCTGCAGTTCGAGAGATGATCCTGCATCCATATGAGACACAGTCGGACAGTTTCTACTTTGTAGACAACAAGCTTGTGATGCACAACAAGGCAGATTATTCATACAGTGGAGGACCTTGAGCACAGGATGGGCAGCCAACCCACGCTGGCCTTCCCCTTCCTATCGAAGCTGTCAGGGATAGCAACACCTCCAGTTCTGTTGCCTACAACGTCAGCTGGACAAGGATCCACAACCCAAGGACTCTTTGCCACAGTAGGAGTTTCATGACTAAATTTGCCAGTCTCATCTTTTTTGAGCTTTGACGCAGACCCAGTTCTTCAGAACTTTAAGCGGTTCTAAATGGTCTTTGGATACCACTTCCCTAAGTTCTTTTGGTGTCTGCTCTGAAAATGGCCTTGTGGGACCAGAGAGATTTTGCCCTAATTCTGTGGATTTGTGTTCTTGCCCTCAAATACCTTTTAGAAAGTGGTTGTTTTCATAAAGAATGTGATCTGAGAAACCACCTGAGTGGATGAATGCAAATGCAGAGTTCCGTTGATTTGTTTCTCTGGGTCAATTTCTCTTGTACATCCCATTGAAAATGTCAAGTGTAACATCTTATAAAAGCAAGTTTCATCTTTAGATTAGTTCTCAAAAACTGATGTTTCATCCTTTAGTTTTGGTCCTTCTAGTAATATTCTGTTTAATGGCGGAGACACTGAAACTCGCAGTGAAGACTGATAGTTCAGTGACAGAGCTGTTTTAAATCAGGTACTGTCCTTTTACATTTCAGATGAAGGCAAAAACAGCCTTGAGGGTTTATGAACTTCCATAAGCATTTTCCACTAACTTCAGTTTCTGAAAACTGATTGCAGAATAATCAGGAAAATTGGAAGGTTTTTAGCTTTATTTAACATTTTTACATAGCTAACATGCAGCCTATTTGTGCTATGTGTTTTTCACGTCTATTTGCTTTCATCTCTGCTCAATACTAAGGGTTTCAGCACTGCTTGTTAGAGCAATGCTTTCATTTGTCTAGGGCAGTTGGAGAGTGCTGGAATTTCCAGTTTTCCATTTGTATCTGAATTTGAAGAATGTTATGACAGTGTTTTCCCTTTGTTAAAAATGTTTTGAGTTGGGTATTAATACAGGTGAAACATTAAGTCTAATAATGTCAGGCTTACTGTCTTAACATTAAGTCTAATGTAACAGTAAGCCTGTAATGTAGGACTTTATGCACAGCAAAAATTGAGCAAGAGCTCTCTTTTCAGACTCTAAGAAGTTCAAGACCGTTTTTTCCCAAGTTTCTTAGCATGTGCTCCTTAGAAATGCAAAGAAGTAGCAGCATCAAAGGAGTAAATTAGTGTATGCAAAGCAAAAGCTGAGAAGGCTGTGGGGGATAGCCTGCTGTCATGAAACCCTTACTCTAAAGTTCAGTTCACTGATACTTTAAACCAATAAAAGGCAGTTGCAGTTTGTAGATATTTCTATAAATACTTGATGTCTCCATGTCTAATTCTGTGAGTTGAAGTGGAACATTCTATGTTAGCCTCAGATAGGTGTGATTGTAATGATTTTTATAAAATACCATTTCCAGTCGTGATGAAACATCTTTCTAGTCACAGCTGATTGGAATTGCAAAGGATTCTAACTAGCTGTCTGCCTAAGAGCAGGGAGGGGTTGTGCTCTGTCTGGGCTTGTGGTCACTATTAAATGTGTTACCATTTGTATGTGGCTTGGCTTTCTTCTGAGAGAAGATCCAGTTTTCTAAAGGAAAAGCAGTGAGTTTAAGGTACAGCACAGGGTTTTTTTTTAAGATTCATAGCTAAGAAAGTACATAAAGTTCACTAATTTTACACAACTAGTATCTTGTAATTAGTACAGCAAGACTTGTATTTATCACTAGTTTTTGTTTCTAGTGTGTTAAATCATACATTAGCCTACAGCTTATCTGAGAGTAAAATAATTTCCTTGTTATTTATATGATGCTTTGAACTCCTGATCAGTAAGTTTTATAGCACAACAATTACTAAAGTTGAAAATAGCTTCCAAAAGTTTAGGTTTTTCCCCCAGCCCTCTGTTTTTTGCGTCAGGGCTGTTAAACTGTTTATCTATGTATTTAATGACATTCTGCAAGTTTAAGTATTTATGAATTTCTTTCCAACTCTTGAAGGAGAAAATACACCGATTTGAAGACAAGGCAGCTCGTGTGTTTACAACTAGCACCCCATACAAGTTTTTTGGGGGGATCTTTCAACTCTCACTTGCTGTTTGTAAGAATCAGTTCTGCGCATTAGATTTTCAAAGCTGCCTAGCAATGGTGCTTGCCCTGGATTGCCAGTCATACGTTTGGTTCTTCAAATGTATGGATGTTTTAAGCAGAAATATAAATCTTGGTATATTTTTGGTGAGAGCAGTTGTACTTTGATGCAGACTCTTGGGTTATCGTACTGAGTATCCTCTCTGTACAGCTGATCTGAGAGAGTCATCTCTTTTTTTATGCTACCTCCTTTTAAGACTTTGGACTTCAAAACCAAAAGTAATTCCATAAAAGTATTACTGTGATCAACAGAAACCTGAGTGGTAGCTGTGCCCCTTTAAAAATGAACCTAGTGTTCCCAATAGTGCAGTATGTTGCTGAATGGACTTCCTGACACTCAGCATTTTGTGGTAGGTCTGAGGTTAAGAGGCTGAACTACCTGCTGCTGCTCTCCTGGATTCTGCTGTTCTGATAATTCAAGTTCTATGGGTAATAATTTCAGGCCAACAGAGAATTCAGTGTGAATCAGATAGGAAGTATTTTATTGAGCGAATTTCTTGTCTTCTATTGTTAGGAATACTCTAAACCAGGAACAAATAGTGGACATTTTCAATAAAATAAATGTCTGCCTATTTTAGCTTTAGCTTTTCAGTTTGAAGAATTTTACTTTGTTTTAAAAAGTCCCTACAGTTCGCTGCAAATAACAGGTCCAGATTCTTAAACCACAGCAAATAACAAAACTTTCCATGGGGAGTGTAATGAAGGTGTTTTTTAATTTATTCTACTGCAACAGTTACCACTGTTAATCTGTTTCACATAGAAACACTTTGTTAGCATCTTTTTAAGGTCACCTACACCCATGTTTACAAACATGTGGGAATCACTGTCCAAGGGAAAGGACAGTGATTCCCACATGTTCCTTTCTCCCTGCTTATGCAGCAGTATAATGTGTAGGGTTGACAAGAGACATTGTATTGTGTACATAAACAGCACCAGAAGAAGAGTGTTTCTTCAAAGACTTGTGCAGTGCAGCTGCTGTTTTAATGCCACTTCTGTCTTTGTTTTGCATTGAAACTATATGCAATACTTAATGTTAAAGGCCATGATTTGTACAGCACTGAACAGCAACTTCCATCTGAAAGGGAGCTGAGAGCTCTCAGGTCAGTTGCAGAATGAAACCCACAATTTTTTTTCCCTCTTGAATTGGCAGCTGCTTTTTATTATAAACCAGTTGAAAATAAATCTTAACAGCATTGTTCACAGGAGAATTTGTTAATCTCCCAGACTAGTTTTAGTCTATATTTTAATATGAATCATTACTGGGTTTACTTTGGAAGTTCATCTCCAAAATCACCATATATTGGCTCTGGAAAAAGAATTCTTTGTATTCAAAAATCTATTTTAATTAGCACCACGGCTCTGTCTGATGAGACATCTCTGTGATGTCTCACGACTCATCACAGGGGAAATTCAGGATCTGCCTTTCTGAAAGTGAAAGAAAACATATTAAGAGCTAACCAAGATTATCTGCTAATAATGACTTGCTGTTTCCTGTCATAAGACAGGATTAGACGTGTACTTTATGAGTCAATCTTGGAAAAAGAAACTAAGTCTCTGAGTGCTAATAGTGACATAATTTTTCTGAGACAAGGAAATTATAATCAACGCATTCTTGTGCTTTCTCAGTTTTGGGTTCCTGTAAACTTCAGGGGTTTTAAAGAAAAGCACCAGTAATACACTTGTGGTTAACTGCCATGCTTATAGTCTCTCTCTCTGTCTTTTAGAGCAGAATAGTGTGGCTGTGTGTGAAACACTGCAGGCTACCAAGTTCCAAACTCCTTCATTTTGAGCAGTCTGTTAAGAGTTTATTGAGAAATAGTGCTACATGTTGAGCCCTAAAAACTAAATTTCAATCTTCATGACAAAAATTAAAGAGAACTCTTACTCATACAAAGATGATTTGGCCTCTGTTTAAGGTAAGAAAAGGCTGATACCCAACTTTTGTACTTAGTATTATAAAACTGTTCTGTTCATTATTCATAACTTGAAAAAATATGCTTAACAGCTCTATTTTAATTAGATCTGGCTAGAAATTAAACTAGATTATTGCTATCCCTTAGGGGGACCAGGGACAGCATCTAGGACTGTATGTATCACACAAACACTCAATAGGTTTGCCTGTGTTGACTCGAGCTGTTAAAGTTATCTTGGGGAAACAATAAGGGAGAGGGACAAGGGCAGGAAAAGAATGAATTTCATCTAAATGGAACCACAAACTTTAAGGCCATGGTGAATGTGTAATGCTTTTTCTCTTGAGTTTGAGATATCTGGTAATGCCCATTAGCAGTTCTTTTCCATACCCCCCCGCATAAGCACTAAGTTTATACAAACGTTTTAATATTAATCAGATATTAAATCTCACTGACAGCTCATAATTTTCTAAAGGTGGAGAGTGTAGTACTCTAGGCCTCAAGCTGTAGCTCGGTTGTTTTCTAAATCACAGTCTAAGCGGGTGAAATTACGTGTTTTTGTATCTGTTCACAAGCTGTAGTTAACTGCCTCCCTAGAATCACTGTGTTAATGCCTGCTGTGATGTCTGCTTGTGTCTTAATGCTACACTGAGAAAACCTGTTTGAATGTGACATTGACTTTGTTTGCATAGAATCAGAGGTGTCTGTATTAAAATGTATTTATAAAAAATATATTTTTTGTGGAAGGAAAGTAGGATTCTAGTTAATATACCACTGGGGAAAAAATGTTTAGGAACGTTTTTACCCAGTTCATTTATAATTCTTTGTATCTTGTTAGTTACCTGATTTGTTTCCTATAAGAACATCCACTGTGGCCTGTTTCGAGGCAATGCACTGTTATGCAGAGAATCTGGTTTTCAGAAAACTGGGAGTCTTTTGTTTCCTTTTGGGACAGTAGGAAACTGAGTAAGTTGCCAGGAGAGAACCTTGGCACCAAACCCACTTCTGTGGCTTCGGCTTCAGGAACTAGTCTGTCTGACTTGTTTGCAGCTAGATAAGTAGCAAGAGCAAAGATTGAGACTTCGGGATAAAGAAAATTAGATGCTACAATTAGTCTTCCTGTAGGAGAAGGGGAGTACTGGAATTAATTTATACAAGCATAAAATAGGGAGTACACTTGCCTAAAATGATTTAATATTGGCAGCTTAGTCATCAATGTGCATCCTAGGGAATCTGCTTAACTTTTTCCCTTACCTTGGAAAACGGTTACAAACCATGTCACTTTCATCAGCAAGTGTTTCCTCTCCTGTAACAAACTGCAAAATGTAAGAAAGCTCAATAAATGATTGATCCTAGACATGAGGGTGGCTGTCTATTTCATTTAAATACATTAGCACATGAAAACCACTCCAATTTCCATTTCAGATGTCTTCCATCCATAATAGAACTCCAGTTTTGTGCGAATGGATGTAACCAGCTTCACTTTCTGGTGGTTATAAACTGAGCAATGCACATCTGAAAACTGCAGTGGTTTGTGTAGTTACAAGAGTAACTACAATTACAGGAAAAGGGTTTAAATGTGATTCAGCTTTCTAATATACAGAAATATCTTGGGGCATAAATAACTAAATGATTTTCAAAGTACATGAACAGAACTTTGGAGTTCACAGATCAGTTGTGCACCAGGTTGTGCTTCTTTTTGGTTCCTCAGACCTACAGGGGATGCCTTAATAACACTGTATCAGCAGAACATTTCCTGTGTACAGGAACTCGGAGAAAAACAATATTAATACGAGGCTTTAACTTTTGGATTATTACTTGGAGCTGCATGAAATACCTGCCCTGAGTCCTGCAATAAGGTTGTGACCTTGAGTGCAGGTTGGTAACATGACTTTTTCAGGTATCACTCATCTGAAATCTGTGATGAAGATATCAGTTCTCTTACAGGCTCTTGTAAAGCAGAGGATAGTTTCTGGTTTTGCCTGTACAGGTTCTCTGTGGTTAGATGCTCTCTTCTGATTAAACTTAACTTTCGGAATTACCTGAATAACTGGAATCATCAGGTCTATTTTCTGAGACTTCTTGAAAGGACTAGATACTGATTTCACTGAATGTCTAAAGAGATGAGATAGCAAAATCACTACTAATAACTCCAATAAGCAGGTTAAAACCTCTCTTTGATGCTCAAGTCTCCTTGAAAAACTTTTGGGGTTGAAAAGAACCTTTAAAAAATAAATCCAAATTTTATTCAAAAGAAAATTTCCCAGTGTTCAGTGCCTGACAAAAATATACTTAGCTAGTATGGCAGCATCATTTATTAATAAATATGCCTAATCATCCTAGAGATGTTCTGTGCCTCTCCTCTGATTCTGATTTCTTATGGTACTTATCAGCTGCTTAGCTACTGTGGAAAATCTGACGTGTTCACACCATGCTTCTAATTCTTCTGTCATTGTCCAAGGGCATTCATCTATCTGTGACTTGCATTCCCTTAACATTTCTTAACTGTAGTAGGAACATTTCCCGGTGATACAGTACTCCAAATTTCCCAGTGTAAACCTGTAAGACAACATATCTTATTTTTAAAGGAAGCTTTAGAGATTAAAGAAGTCTACCATTGCACGCTAGGGTAAAACAAAGGTATTTATTCAACCTATTTCAGCCCACAAAAAGGGGTAATTACTTCACAGAGATAACTTTTTTTTTTTCCCCTTAACCAGTGCTGTACAAGAACTTAAAATAGGAGGTGAAATCATGCTGGGTAATGTATTTTAATTAAAACTACAAAGAGAATTTAGGTAGTAGAGCATAATTGCAGCTGGATGATTCCCAGCCATTATTTTGGAAACTGAGAGGGGACCTTCAATAACAAAGGCCTGTTTTATTTAAAAATAATTAAATTATTTTAGGAGAGGGTGTGAAGCGTGTTAATGAAGCTTGCACATGAAAGCGATTTGTAGCAAGGAATAAAAACAGGCAGGGAAGTTACAAACAGCAATATAGAGAACACATAATGACATTTATTTTAGGAAAGGAAGTTAATACATGAGGGAGAGGTGAGTTCCAAGTGCTTTTGGTTCTTGCTTTGCTGCTGAATGACAGAATGAATCAGAATAGCAAACTAGGTATTTTATAATCTTTAGAGTTTAGCTCTAGAGTAACAAATCATTCCAGATAATGATTTATTGGAATATGCTGCGTTTTACTGTATTTCCTGGGAGAGTTAAGCACGCAGTTGTACTTGCATGGAATAGCAACGCTTGGCCAAAGGGAAACCGGCAGTAATAGGTAAAACCTTCAGTACAATATCATAAACCCTTCAGTACAATATCAAACTGTCACGTTTATGTATCACTTGCTAGCCCTGTGCACAGTGTAGTGTATTCCATCAGGCATGCAGCCAAGCAAAGGAACAGGGGTACAAAGCATCCTTTGAATGTGTGCACGCAGACCCAGTTTCAGCTATGAAAGGTGCTACATGCACCAGACCTGAAAGCTAGAAATATCCAGGACCTATTTGAGTTAGAAAAGAACCCAAAACCCCAAAACTCAATGCCAAAACACTTTCTTTATGAATGACGCTGTGAAAGGCATGGCGTACAACACTTACAAGAATGTTACTCTGTTCCCTGGCATTCAACTAGATTTGAAAATCAGGTTTTTATATCCCAAATTCATACTTTAACACCCTTACACATAACTGTCTAATTAAAAGCTGGCTGCTTTGATGGCTGCAGTTTTACAATGCAGGAGAGCGCAGGGTACACGGTGTCCCCTGAAATTAAAGCGTGCAAGGAGATGTGATTATACATTCAGAGGGGGTAAAGCTTTCTGCCCCAGACAGACCAAGCCTCCTTAGCATCAGGATGTCACACACCTTTTAAAGTCATTTTCTGCCTGGAGCTCATCAGCTGGCATTTGGCAGTAACTGAATTTGACTTAACAGTCCAAAGCTGTTCTTTGCAGTGACAAATACACACACACACGCTTCCTGCAGCTCCCTGGCAAGAGGTGTGCCTGCAGGAAGCACAAACCCAAGTGTCGCCACTGAGATAACTTTTAAAGGCTATTATTTCAGCTAATGTTTGAATTTCTCTCTGAGAAGGTAAAATGAGGATAAACAGGGGAAGTTCAGGTTGGATATAAGGGAGACTGAGCTGAGCTCTTAGGCAGAAGCTCTTCCCTGTGAGGGTGCTGAGGCGCTGGCACAGGGTGCCCAGA
>JAVHNF010036394.1:2553-5053 GCA_034783455.1 Micropsitta finschii
TCTCATTTCTGCACATCTCTAACCCTTTTTCAAACCATTTTTGCCCATTTCTACCCCATTATTGCCCATTTCTAACCAAGTTTTCCACCATTTTAACAGATAACAGGGACCAATTCTGGGCTGCTACTGAAGGGAACAAAGTGAAAATAACCAGTAAGTGTATATTAAGCAATGAACTTGTAGCCTGAAACTGTTCACTTCCATCAAATGAGAAAGGCTTAGATGTTAGTGGAGCACAGGAGAAGTCCAAGTATCCAGAACAGATCAAAGAATTTGATGTTTAAGCACACAACTTTTGATCTAATGAATTGTTCTATAGGTGCTTTGGTATAATAAATTCTTGAATGTCACCTTAAGAAAACACTGCTTACCATTACACAGGCACAATTCCCACTAATCCTACTCCGCATATTAAGTGTGCCACTCCAATAATAGTGAAGACGATTCATTTTCCACCAAACATGGAAACACAGCATTGGCAGCAGAGTGGTGCCTGTAGAGCTTTCTATGAATTTTTCCCTTCCTGCTTTATCTTTCTCAAGTACGTGCCCCTCTTGAAGCTTACAGTGCATGAATTTAAGACTTTAAATTGAAACACAGGCTTTCCTCTACAGTCAGAGCAACTCAGCTTAAGAAATTGTATTTGAGTTCATTATAAGATCCACACTTTTTTAAGTGAAGAAAAGTTAAAGAAAACAGATTTGAGCAATTTTTAAAACACTTCCTTTAGAAATTTAAGAGAACCTGAGAAGCTTGCCATTAGTTTCTACATGCCTATGTTGCTACAATGACTCATTTCAGAGCAGCACCAAACATACAGAAAACAGCATAAGCTTAAGCTGTAAAAGGCCAGTTAGCATTTTAATATTAAGAGAAAATGGGAAAGTTTTTTATTTTCACAGATGCATAAAATGTGAAAGGAGAAGCTAAAAGATTATTACGGTACTAAAATTACATAAACCTAGGAAAAGTTTACAACTTCTGCACAACAATTTAGCTTAAGCATTTAGACTAAAGAAAATTAGTAGAATAACCTACCACTCTGAGAGACAGAGAAGGAGCTTTAACTTCCACCCAGCACCACCAAATAATGACCAAGAGCTCCTAAGTACCCACAGCCATGTTTATACCTGCTTTCTACAGCTGAATCCGATGAGTTGTACAACTTGGACACCTGTAAACCCCAATGGCAATGAGCAGGTTGAGCCTTCATACACTAGGCAGCGGATACAGTCCAGGCTGCACCAAAATTTAATGTCCAGGTATTTAAACTCTATGCATATAAATTTATATACATATAAAAATTTTATAGTAAAATAACCAATGCTAAAAAAAAAAAAAAAAACTAAAAAATACCCAGCTTCAGAGCAAGACCAAAAGAAACACACACATGCAGCCCAAACCATGGTCATACACTATCTTACAAGAATCCCATTTCTGAAATTTAATCAACCTGTGTCCTTCTGCAGGTGGCTGTGAGCAGGTTAATCAGTATTGCTCAGGGAACCCCTCCAGCATAACCCATCCTGTCAAGGGATGATCATAGCTACCTGGTGCCTGCCTGAGGAAATGTCACCTCCATTAGAGTACTGGCCAAGAATCAAGGAATTGAAGGTTCCTCTTATCCAAATTAGAGTGGTGCCAGCCCCTTGGCCAGTCACTCCTTCAGCTGTCAGAGCTGCTAGTGCTATCGCTTCAAATGTCACTGGAAGTGACTCTTCTTGCTGCTTCAAAGGAGCAGATAATTAACTTAATTTTTTAAGCTTATGGTGGAAAGTCATTCCCATGAAGTTGAGAAAGTGAAAATTTGTTTTAGGATCGGATGCTTCTCTCCCTGAAACAGCACCTGTTGTATTCAGTGGGACAAATTGTTTGTCCCCTGGAAATAAGAGGGATAATTTTGATATCTCACAGCATTTGCACTTCCACTCTGCCATGAGCTTCAGCAGGGTTTGTTTCCTGCTGACAACAGTGGAACTGAGGAAGGCAGCAGCCCCCATGTTTCTTCTTGGGACTTCAGCCATAACACAAACCAGTGGCAGCTGCTTGTGCAACCAGTAGGGAGCAGTGATTTCCTAATTAGAAAAAATCCTGCACTTTTTTATTGCAAATGTATATCTAAAAATGTGCAAATTAATATCACAGATATCAAAATACTGGACACAGAGGCATTGTTATTGTACTTAAGGCTGTACCAATGTTTCTCTTTCAGCGGTTTATAACTTGGCTTAAAATTTTACTCCTGGCTGAAAACTGGCACAAAATTTGAAAATTTGAGAAAAACCAGTAGGCAACCATAAAACTATAAAAAGTAGGGAAATATTAAACATCCTTTTTACCGTAAAGATAATATTTTTATTTGGAAGATGAAAGGAATTTTAGAAAGATGTGGTATTCCTGCCAATGTTCTTTTGTGGGGAAAAAATGTTATTCTTTGCCCTGTCTTCCCACAAGATTGCTAAAAAACTCAACACATTTTCAGCAGAAGTATTTGAAGACA
>JAVHNF010036394.1:10053-13722 GCA_034783455.1 Micropsitta finschii
TTCCCCTGACATTTTTTTCTGTTTCTCCTTTGTCTATACAAAAGTAAAAACTGACAACCATTTTTTTCTCCTGAAAAAGCACACTTATGGACGAACATGAGTGCTTTATTTTTGCCTACCAATGGCTGAATTTTTTGGCTTCTTCATCCCTTCTAAAACTGATTTCTAGCAGTATGCAAGCTTAGATGCACTTGCACACATTGCTAATTGTTATCTTTGCAATAAAATGTTTATAAGAGGTTGAAGACTGATCCAATTAAATTCTTTGTTCTTACCAAGCTATTATCTTAAAATATTATACATAGATGTGTTAGAGATTGATAAGTACAGCAAAAAAAAAACCTAAACTCAAATGTTACTTTTGCCTTTCAATTGGCTGTTAATAATTGGTGTTAGTTGTTTTTACCAGATTTCCAACCCTGACATGCTCCTTACATACATTTCAGGGTTGACAATTTAAAAAAAAACACTTTAATGTCAGTTCTGAAAGAGACATTAGATCTGAGCCCTTCACTTCAGAGAAATTAGGGTCTTTTAAGGTCACTGATTCTAGTTTGTTCAAGGAAATACCCACACATGTGTTTTACAGGTTGGTTATGTATTGGCTCAATGCTGCACGTATGTTACACTTCCCATGTGTAATCCTGAACTGACATGCAAGGTCTAGGGGCAAAATACTGTCAGAGGAAAAAGAACCCATTCCAGCAGTCCCAATACCTGTTAAATAGACATATGCTATAACATGGTCGGCAAACTTAATGTAACCTGATTACTACTTTTATGACATTTTAGAGATGGAATTACTTCAGTCCATTTTATCATACAATAGAAAATCATAAACAGTATTACAGGAGGCTGAAAATCTCCATATTTATGAATGAGGGATGGATGATTAAGATAAAAGCATCCCTGCTATTGATCGCAGGCCTCTCTCATCTATTAAAATAATAAAACTACACAATGCTGCAGCACTTAAAACTCAGCACTTGAAGAAGGTGACCGAATGCAAACACTGATGTTCATGTCTCCCTGCATGGCAGAGGACTCCATTCCTTAGTATGAAAACCTGCCAGAAAGCACAGCCACCAGAATTCAACATGGACCTGGTTTAGCCCAAATCACAACCTGGCTGTCCTTGCTATTACCTACTGAAACTCGGTGCTAGGCTCAGGAGAGTTCAGGAGGTCTTCACCACACCAAACCCAGCATAAAGCTTGCTGCATGAAGGTAACTCAACACAAAATCATCTGGTTTTCCATGGGAATAGATTTTGGCACAGTAAAATGTGTTCGGTAACATATTCAGCAGGATGCCTCAATGGGTGTTTAGGGTACATTCCTTAGCACTAAGTACCCTAGTCCCACACACAAGACAGTTCTTACCTACCAGTCCTGGTTTCATAAGCTTTATGAGCCTCTCTTAGCCAATTTTGCAGCATTAATGTGGGACCAACACCATAGTCCCATGGGATCAAGAGCTCCTACTAACATGTTCCAGCACTAAGCTCCAGATATGGCTGGTGGGTTTGTGCACAGAGCTGTAAGCACCCCCAAAACCTACCAGTGACCAGAAACTGGTCTAGCAAAGCACCATTTGCAAACTATCAAAATACAGCCCTGTATAAAATATTTTTATTACATATATTATTCTGGTTTTCTTAAGGAAAAGGAAAAAAAGGCATTTTTTTCCAAGTAAAAATCACGGAGATTTTAAGGCAAAAAGTATGTCTTTTTGCTTGGCAGATGGTGGAATATCCCAGTCATGCTAGAAAACCACTTTATGCTGGCCTGATATTAGCCTGGATCCAATTAGAAACACTTTTCAGTTTTAACCCAGGTGGAATTGCATGATTATAACAGCAAAATCCTGTGCTTGAAGAGGGTGGTCTTGCAAATTGCTAAAGCTAGTGGTCAAGGTGACAACTAAACACAGGCTTTTTGATCTCTCCAAGAAGAGAGTCAAGAGTTTCAGAGATTAAGAGAAAGGGGAAAGGCTAAAGGATTTTGGGTGAAATTTTCAACATGGAAACCACAAACTCAGCTGTGATTATTTCCCAAATATGGGATTATTTTTTATTAGATTCTATATTTCACAGGCTGCATCCATCTGTTCCCCATTCTCTGTTTGTAATCCTTCAATGTGAAATGACAAGTTAGAATATCCCCAACCCCTTTAAGATTTGAATTTGGAGGCTGAAGATTTATCACAGTTGATCCCCTCTTACAACAGAAAGGAGTTGGATAACATGTGGTGGTGGTCCACAAACACTAATGCCATCTCTGTTTAAAAGGCAGATTGCTAGTTAGCATTTTTGCTGTCCACTTGTATACTGGTCCCAATATTAGTTTAGATGCTTATCAAAGGTAAATTAAATAATCTCATTATTCATAAAGAATAATAGCTTAGGGTTATTCTTATAAGTATCAATTTATATCATTCAGTCACCTGTTAGATATTTATTAATAGTTTTTTAACATCACTGTCATTGATTTAAGTTTAATTATTTCACAACTTTAAATATGGGGAAAAAAAAATATTAATGTCAAGGAATCTTATCCAGATAGTAATAACTGTTGTTCCATTAGGTCTTCCACCCAGTGATATATTACTGCCTAATGCATTAGTCCTTTGAAATTCTAATCATCAGTTCTCAACCAAGAAAACACTTAAGCATCTGCTTAACTATAAGTCTGTGAATACTCTGGCAATTGTCCTAAAATGTGGCTGAGCTGACAGCAGGATATTCAGCAGCTGAGAAGTACTGTCTTATCTAATGACTGTTACTGAAATGAGAAAGAGACATCAAATTCACTGTAAACTGTTACCAAAAAAGAAGTAGAAATAATTAATTCCTTTAATGAAATCAATAATAATATCAATCCTGGGGGAAAACACTTGGCAGTGCAAAGATGCACTATGTAAGTCCTCTGCAGCTTATGAATAAACATTCACTTTGTTCTTATATAGTGATCTATCAGGGAATTCCTCAAGGTGAGATTTAGGCATCTCAGACACTTAGGAGAAACTGGGATGAGCCATCAGGGGTTTGGTGAAGGTCAGGTGTGCGAGAGTAAGGAATGCTAGGAGGGGGCTGTTTGTCTGGGGAGAGATCTTTGCCTCTTTCTCTCTCCCTCTTTCTTTGTCTGGAGCAGCTGGGTCTGCCAGTAGAGGCAAAACTGCTGCCTGGTTTACCTTCTGCTTTGAGTTGGTTTTGGTAGCTCATCAGTTTTGCTAAGTGAGGTACAGGACATTTTGCTTGCACCTTGTGCCAATGCATTGCAGTGAACAGGCAGGACAACAAATGACACAAAATCATGCAATCAGCTTGATTTTCTACTTGATTGCACTAACAGGGTGATAAGTTTGATATGAGATATGTTTTTGCTGATGGTGAAAATCAGCGGCAAAACTTGTGTGCTAGGATGGCAGAATCAGCAGGGTTATGGTGAGGACAAAGGCAGAGGCTAAAATCAGATACATTTCCTTTTACTAGCTTAATTCTGCAGAAATTCATCACTTGATTTTTAATGTCATGGTTACTGTCATCATAGAATCATAGAATCATAGAATCATAGAATCAATCATAGAATCATAGAATCATAGAATCATTAGGGTCGGAAAGGACCTTAAGATCATCAAGTTCCAACCACTTCTCTGTGGGCAGGGACA
>JAVHNF010036412.1:14533-26713 GCA_034783455.1 Micropsitta finschii
GTTCCCAGGCTGAAAGTCAAAAACACAGCACTACACCAGCTACTAAGAAGGAGAAAAATGACTGCTACTGCTGAACCCAGGACACTCTACAAGCAGAAGCCACTGCATTTGCCTAACCACCTCTGCCGTCTTTCTTTTGGAATATTTTAATTCCATCACACCTTTTTTCGACAGCTTATAGATGACAAGAATATTGCAGGGACCAAAACTACAGGCAGTATTCAAAATACTGACACACCAATGCTATAATAATTTTCATTTTTCCCTTGTTCTTTTCACAGCAGCTCCTAGTAAGCTGTATTCCTTTTTACATCGATGAGCACTGTTTAAAGAGAACCTTTACAATGACTGAAGATCTCTTTTCTGAGTTTTAACAGCTCAGAGCCTATTATTGAATAGTTACAGTTGTGTTCTTCCCATGTATACTTTTGATATTTACTGGGTTTGAATTTCATCTGTAATTATATCAGTTATTTATTCAGTATCGTAACACACTGCTATGGCTCTGTGAAGTTTCAGTTTTGATTACTTCAAATAATTTATCAGAAGCAACTATCATCATTCCAGTATTTAACTTTCTTAACCTTTAATTCATATTATTTGATAGGTTACTGATGCCTGAAAGGCCCTTCCACTTAATCCATGACAGTTTACCTTCAAAAACTTAGATGAGAGATTGAAAAAAAAAAAAAAAATCTCTTTTAAAGTCCATATACTCTATTTTGGCCCAAATCACTAAGTCAAGAATCACCATAGCTCCTGAAGGTCTAGACTTCACCCAACATGCATTAAAACCAGGTCACACAGCACCCAGACCAAAATGAGCTCAGCAATACCTCCAGCTCTAGAGTTAAAAGTAAAGTCACTGGAAAATCAGCCCTAGGGTACCACTGACTCATAAGTGAACAAGTTTGTTGAAAACTCTCTGGAGAGAGGGAGCAGGTTTTCCTGATGCTCCTCTACATCAAAAGTTCCAGTAGCTAAAGTATCTTCAGGATGCATACCTATGAACATCCACTGCAGTCAACTTGCTGCATGCAATCTTTGACACATGAAAGCACCACAAGTGTGCCCAGCTTTCAGATAAACCAAAGTATGTTACCTCAGCAATCAAAGCAAATGCTGAGTTTAACAAAACACAAATAACAAGTTTACATGGAAAACATCAAGGAAACTGAACTCCACTAGATGTCTATATGACAGATACCACAAAATGCAATGGAGACGTGAAACAGGAGGTTATTAATAGAAAATAGATTGCATATATAGCATAAATACACACACAGAGTTTTTAAAGTACATGACTCTAATGGAAAATGGCTCAAAGCAATTTATAGGTCCTGTAAGAAGGCATTAGCACCACATGCATGGGTCCATAACCATGATCTTTGATATTCTAGTTTTGAAGGTAAATGTCAGATGCTCTGGTTTAAAAAGTAGTATTATTTTACAGCACATCAGCTGTAATAACTCAAACTTTCTTAAATTTTTCTCAGCTTTTCCAGACTTGTAAATCTGAATGTGCTCTTTAAACCCTGACTTTTGCTTAGCAACACAGACAAAAAAAAAATAAAAATTACAATGTCACTGCTGCAATCTAGTGTTTACAAAATTAAACTGGACACGGTTAATTGGCTCAGGTAAAAAAACAAACACAGACACATCCCCTCTTTATACTTCACAAACTCCAAGGAATAAATATGCTTACCATTTTTAACATGTTGTGACAACACTAAGCTCAGGAGGGTCCACCTTTCAGAAGAGGATGATTCTGATGAGGTGGCTACAGGTTTTAAACCCAGGTGACACAGATCATCTGTCAGCATTACAAGTCTTTCTCCAAGCGTATCTCCTTTCAGCCAGTCAGAGACTAAGGAAAGTTTTGTTGTGCTTGAGCATGCCTGAATCACAAGAAAACAATAATCTTTTGGGGTATTAACTTCTACTACTAAGTGTAAGACCAATATGTCACACCTGCATATGCAGAGTGGGAATCGTCTCATCTGTCATAAACAGTAAGCCTCTAGGTGTTTACATCTGCAACAATCCCAACTTTCTTGTTGTCAGAGACAGTAACTAATGGCTAGGTTAGACCTCTACTTTAGAGTGAAACAAGTTACCTTCTGAAAGCCTTCTCTTACCTTTTCTCCAGCTATAGAGCCCAGGGAATTATTGGCAGGGAAAATTGGCATTGTAAAGATAACTTACATTTTATTTCAGCCAACCTAGTCATCAATTTGCAACATAAAATCTATTTACAGTACCTGAATTTCTCTAAAAATAAATAGGACGCAAATCAGAAAATTATTTTGGTGATAAGCCATTATAAGGTACAAAATCACAAAAAAAGAGGATACTCAAAATACACATTATCTGTAAGGAAAGATACTGCGGTCAATGCACTGGATTGCAAATCAAGTGCTATGAGTTCTTGTCCAAAAACTTGTAATATGCTTCATATTTCATCCCAGGCAATCTTATAAATGTCAGTCTCTCAGTACCCCATGTGAAAAATGGAATATTATCTTTCTTGTAAGCCTGATGTGAGGGTGATGATACAAATATTCATTTTAATTACTAGTCTAATACCCAACTCTATTCTCTCTATCTTAGAAGGAATAACTACAAGGAAATCGGAAATCCCTCTGGCTCAAAAAGCCAATTGACCAAAAATAGAAGGGACAAAGATGACTTTGTTTTGATATCAATTTCATTTTTAAAACTGTCCACAGACTTAAATGCAGTTAACATTAGCTGCACTAAATGCAGTTTTACTATTTGTTCCTAAAATGAACACTCAAACTATTAGTACAAGATTTTCAAACTACTGAAATTATCACCACTTAAAAAAAAAATAAAATAATTTCAAACACATGCAACTCTCAAAAGGTAACGCCAGGGAAATATTCAAAACAAGAATAAAAAAAGTCATAAGAGGTACCTTTTGAATTATCTGGAGAAAAATAATCCATTTCAAATCCATCTGAAAAGTTAAACAAAATTCCGTAACATTTACCAAATTCTCTGCTGAACAAGAAGTATATCATACCTTTTTAACTTTGTTTACAACTTTTCTGTAAGGGATAGAGGAAGTTGCTACATTTCAGTAACAAAGTGATTACATTATTTTTGGCTTCCAAATCTTTCTCTACTGAGCATATTTATTTATATGAATTATAAGAAAGGGTCTATATTTATAAGAAAGGCTACCAATTATAAAAGCACTCTGTATAAAGCAGCAAGACCAGAGAAATTCTGATGCTACTTTTTTTTTTATTGATTATACCATACAGATAGGGACATGTGTCAACCTTTTACCACAACACTGCTATGTCAACCTTCCTTAAATATACCTTTCTTATGTTGAACTTATCCAAGTTCATGTAGATTATCTTACAAAGTAAAATTATTAACTAGCCACAGCCCACAAAAAGACTAGTCGCTTTGATAAAAACTACTAAAAAAATTAAAAGTCATACCTTTGTTAAATTGTCAAGAATGATTTTCCTTTCATCATTACTGTTGCAACAATTAAGCACACTGTACAAAATGTCAACCAGAAAATGGGTGTCTTTCCTCCAGTCTTCTTTCAGCCAAGTTATTAAATTCATATACAAAAATTGTATGGCTGGATTTTCATAATGAACTTCCATTTCATTTTGGGATTCAGCTTGAGCAGAGCTTGCATCATTGCCCTGCTCTAAAAGTACTTGAAAAACTTTGTTTGATGAAAAAGAGTTAAGCAGGGCAGAGAGAAATTTCAAATGCTGTTCTGACTTCTGTTCATTCACATAGACAATACTCAGTTCAGCAAGGCTGCAGACTAAATTCCCTAAAGGTTCTTTCCTTAGAAGTGAACTACACTGCAAGTCAGCCTCTATTTCAGAGTCATTATTTCTTACTTCCATAACCTTTCCATTCTCTGTGTTTCTTTCAGATTCATCTTCATCTGTAAATCTGATTTTTAGAGATTTTCTGTTGCTTGGTTTTGCAGAACAATTTGGATTCTGAAGAATTTCTAACATACCAGATATGGAAAACAATGATTTCTCATCAGCATCCAATGTATCAACATGAAGAACACACATTTTTAAAAGACGGTCCCAAAAATTTGACAACAGTTTCTGGAAAACTTCATCTGTGCCATCATCACTGGGGAGTTCTGCTTTAGCTTCCCAGGAGCTCAGCGTTTCTGCTATTTGATAAAATAATGGTCCATTTTGTAACCTGGGCTCCTTAAGTACAGCACTAGTGAGAGGAATTAGCTATGAAGACAAAAAAGTTATTAAAGAACAGTAATCCAAATAAATTATCATTTTACTCTTTATGATACCTGGAAATAATTTGGAAAAACATTTCAGAAGTAATTCTGAAAACATCAGAATTACTCAGGCTTGAACACTTAATACAAATACACAGGGCAGCATGCCATTTTTATTTTTTTTAATATAATTTAAACTGTACAGTAAAAGGCATGATTTTATAGGAAGGAAAAAAATTACTAAATTCAGTAGAATTATTTTTTCCATAGAATATAGTGAAAATTTCAACACAGAAGTAAATCCCACGGAAATGTACATTTTTCTTCAACTTTGAATCATTAAATGTACACTCAATATCGCGTATTTCTAATAAATACCTGGTCATATATAAGCATTTGATGAATTTGCCTTTGGTCATCTTCTTCATCTATTTTCTGCAGTACGGCAAAGCGCAGACACTCCATAAAAGCAGTTATAATTGCTGAACTTTCTGAAGGGCTGGCTATTGCTCGCTCACTTGACAACCTATTGAAAGGCAACATTGGAGGAAGGGAACACTCAGTCACACAAGCTTCTGAGAAACCTAGTATGTGTGTCATGAATGTAAACTTGGTTATGCTGTTCTTATCCAGATACCATCAATATAAGAATATAGAATCACAGAATCATTGACAGGATGTCAAATAAAAACAAATTCAATAGGACATATTTAAAGCATCCAAACAACACATCCAGGGATTTAATGTAACTTACATTAAAATAACTTTTTCATGTAGTTTTAGCATTCACAAAAACCCCCAAAACTACATTAATAGAGGAAACATATCTGGTCAAACATACTGTCTACTATTCCAGCTGTTTGTCAAAATTCCTGGCAATTTTCTACACACGCTTCAGACGTTTAGAAAGTATCACTTTCTGTCATTACAGAAAAAAAACAAAAACCAAAAAAAAAAACACAACAAAAAAAACCAAAACCCAAACCCCAACAAACTACGAAACAAAAAGACAAGTTTCACCATAGCCAGTTTGAGATTGAACAACTGTGAGTTGTTACTCATCTTTAAATACTTAAAAATTACGACTTCTCCTATTTCCAAATGTAAAGGAAACTGATTTCAGAATAAATAAATAATTGTGTAGTTCGTACCCTTGAATTATAGAGCTGAAAAAAGTCCTGAAATATTCCAGCTTTGGTTCTGCAATGCCAGGAGGTACCTTGCTAATGAATGGCAAGAGATTTGGGTATATAATGGTAGCTAGTCCTCGTCCACCTTCTCGAAGAACGGCCCACAGCTTTGGCAGAACTCCCTTTTTGGCATTTACATGAGCCCAACAGTCCTACAGAAAGAAATACACTTATTGTAAACTAAATGAGAATATGCTGTCTTGAAAGAACTCCCAAGCTAGATACTTAATATATCTCCCTGTGTTGTAGCAGAAACAAGTTAATGCACAATTTAAATTCACCTACCAGTATTTTTAAGAATCACTTTCTCACTATCTCAGCTTGCAAATTTAAGTTAACATGATAGGCTGAATGATGAAAGGCTTCTCTTTAATAATTGCTTTAAGGATTCTTTGTAAAAATCATTGTAAATCATTGGTCCTGTATTTAATTATGAGTTCTTATTATTAAGAATAAGCAATGATTTCAAAATCCTACCTTTAGAAGCATCACTAACTTCAAAATTCCCCTCAGAATTTTTCTGATGGTTACAAAATACCTTGGCACTTATCCCCATACTCCAAAGTTTTTTGTCATCTCATCTGATTTATCATAGTTCAGATACCTATATTTATAGCAAGCTGAACAACAAAGCTGCACAATAAATCCCCCATAAATGCTTACAGTTTATACCAGCAGTTACAAAAGAGATCAGCAGCATTAAGCCATCAAAACATCTCAGTCTATGGAAATACCATTCATCCCACTAATAAATTCAAAGCTGGTATTTCACTTAAAAAGAAAAAAAAAAAAACAAAACAACCTACCAAAGTTATAGAACCAAACATTAAATTAGAAGAAGAAAACAAACAAACCAAAAATGCATATCAGGTCATTTCTGTAACTGTCATTAACCAAGAAAAAGGTTTTAGGTATCACTTTATTTATTAATAATTATATAGTCAAAGGGATTCAGGTTAATTTGAGTAAATTCATAAAACATTTGATTTTAAGACATGCTGAATACAATATATTTGAAAGCTACACTGAAACCCTAAGGGGGGAGAAAAAAAGGAGCATGTAGCATTGATAAGTTCATGTTATTAATCATACAGAAAACCCAGTCAAGCTGTTCTTCCTAATTCTACACAGAGAACAATGGCACTTTGTGAAAAGTTAAACTCAAGTAAAATATCTGCCTCTTAGATTTCCTACATTACCTCAATAGTAGTGATAACATAAAGTACGGCTTCCCAAAGAGCAGGACACACCACTGCATCACTGTCATCAATGCTGAGAAGAACAGCAGTACAAGCTCTTGGTGCTTCAGCTTTCATTAGCTCAGGCAAGTACTGGCAAAAAGCAGAAGCCAGCTCAAAGAAAGCTGAGCGAACCTGATACAGGCCACAGGACAAAAAAAAAAAAACAACAAAATTTGAGTCAAATTACAACACTTTGTTGTAGTTTTTCCACATTCCTTTCAAAGTCATCATAATTTATAACTCATGATCCCCATATTTTATCACATCAGAAAACATTTAAATATTAAAAATCAAGAAAAATTAATAGATAAACCTGTTTAATATTTAAAAGTAATTTTTTAGCTATAAAATGCTTCTTAAAATTTTTGTTTTAATATACTTCTCAAAAGGCATGTTTCCAAAATGCACCTTAACAAAATACTACCAGAATCAATAAATTATTTTATGCACCACTGGTCATAGCAGACCAAAGATCAAAAAAACCACACCAAAACACCTCCAAAAAGCAGTAAGAACACATGCAGTAAGATGACACAGTCTGTATCTTTTACATTAATTTGAAATGACAGCAGATTACCAAGAAGTAGATGGTGGTGACACATAAATAACAGATTAGCCTACTGGGCAAAGTTTAAAATTATAATATCTATTTAAGGCCTAGAAATCCAAAGGCTATTTGAAATATAATTCAGCAAAGTACAAAGTTCATTCTTGTAGGATACAATTAACACTTGCTTAGGTTCAGAGTATTATCTTTAACTAAAACCAACCAAAAGAAGGAATAAATCAAAAAGTCACCTGTGGTATGTTATGTTTGCTATATTTCCAAAACTTGTTTTGGGACAGAAGTGACAATAACCTTCCCTCCAGTGAATGCACCTCTTTCTTTGGCAACATGCTCAGCAACTTCTTTAAAGCTAACAAGGAACAGGTCAGAATCCGGAAAAATTTAGCTTCCCTTTCTTCCTCTGGTACAGTTCTCAGAAAACAAAGCAGAACAAATTTAAGTGCACCATAAATAAATTTGAAGGCTTCTCAAGCTCTTCTAAATTGAGTAAACTAAACTGTCTTGAGCTGTTCTATGTTCTTTTGCGTTCAGAGACTAGCAATGTACATACGTAAACTTCCCATAGGTTCTGATACTACCAAATCACATTACAAAGTGTTAGAAGAAAAGAGAGCTTCAAGTCATCTGCCTTCCATCTACTCAAACATTCTATTCCTCAAAGAGCTGAAATGAGAATTACACTGATAAGTATAAATGCTTTTGAAAATGCTAAGTCCCAGAGAAAGTTCCTGGGATCTGGACTCAAATAACTATTCTGTCTCCTAAAACAAAACCAAATCCACTACCTCCAGGAACACAGTACCAAATACAGATTAAGACTTAAACCATATACATTAGAGCAGGCTAACGTACTGGGGGTCACTGAGTGTATCGGGTGTTTCTTTCAGAAGGTGATCTTGAAGTACCTATGGTAAAAAACCACCACATATTACACATGAGAATCTGATTGTTTACATTAATAATACAGAATCACAGAATAATTAGGGTTGGAAGGGACCTTAAGACCATCTAGTTCCAACTCTCCTGCCATGGGCAGGGACACTTTACACTACACCATGTTGCCCAAGGCGCTGTTCAACCAGGCATTGAACACTACCAGGGATGGCACATTTACTACTTCTTTGGGCAACCCATTACACATCCCTCACAGTAAAGAACTTCTCATTATATCTAACCTGAACTTCCCTTGTTTAAGTTTAAACCCATTACCCCTCATCCTATCACTACAGTCCATGATGAAGACAGTCTTCATACGATGATAGTCTTTATAATTTTCAGAAACAGCTCTAAAACTTCACAACCTCCAAGTCAAGTCTTTCAAACACATTTTAGACATGCTAGTAAACAAAAATATAATTTAATTGACTCCTGCTGAACACAGTAGCTGTGGTACTGTTTGAACCAAGACTTCACAATATTTTGTAAGCCGCAGTTGTATGCCAACATGCTTCTAGTAAAAAGAATTCAAACCGAGACAAAGCAAGAATGGTTATGTTTGCATGTGATGGGCCAGCAATGCACACTTTGACCTTTTAAATTCAGTCAGTTCAGTTTAATATACGACTGGCAGAAGAGTATTAACTCTGGTCAGAACTAAATTTATAGAGGTTCTTTGAAACACAGCTCAGCATTCAATCCTTTACCACTGAGGATAAACTCTGTCATCATTATTCCATCTGTCAGCATAACATGATGGCTGAGCATCATTACACAGAAATGCACACAAGAAAATTCACTTCATATTCTTTTCTCCAATTCCAGCTATTCTAACTGCAAGTCAAAGAAACAGAGGATGTGTTTTTGCCTCAGTTTTTACATTAGGAGGAGCAAAGCTTCAGATGAGGAAGAAAGTAAACCATGAAGAACAAATGGGAGAGGATAAGTTTTAAACTTGTAATAAAAATTGGCATGTATTCAACACAGAGCCTTAAAGAAATAGAAAAGTATAAACTCACATTAAGAATTTCATCTTTACAAAATACTAAGGCTTCAGGTTGCTTGCTTGAAGGAAAAGCTTTTTCAAAAGCTACTTTTGCAGCAGAAGCAGCAGGGGAGTAAGTGTCACATTGAGCAATCAACCAGTATCCCATGATACTTTTTAAGTAGGGAGCCAAGTGCTTCTTTACTTTAAGAATCAGTTGCTCAAAAGACTGCTGAGTTGCTTCTCGAACACGGCGATCATGATCCTGTTAAAAAAAAAATAATAATAAAAAAAAAGTTTATTGTTTTAAGACAATAAACTAGTGCCAAGTACTTCAAAGCAGAAGTGATGCTGAAGAAAAAAGTTGTGTCTCAGTTTAGCCATTTTTGCAATGAATTGGGCTACACAGATTTGAAAATACATGACAAAAGTCTTGGCAACCCTAGTTACGGGAATAGTCCCAACTTAGCAGCATTGTATTCCCAATGTGTTGTAAATTCAAAATTGTAGCCTTTTCCCAGTATCCCTAATGACAGTTTCTATTTTCACTTTAAACAAACATTTAACAAAAAGACAAGAGGCAAGAGAAACAAGAAGACTTGAAGACACTTTCTTGACTAAAACAATCATAAGCCTACACAAACTGTGCATCATTATCCAATTTTTGTGTGTGAATTGATATCACCATGACTTTCTATGATCCTGAACGAAATACTAGGAATTGCTCTTATAAATCAGCACTGTGATTAACTTTGCCCAATTTTTTTTTTCTTTCTTTTAATAGTAAGTCTAGTCAGATATTGGTCCTAGATCAAAATATTTATAGTTATGTTAACCAAACAGCACATTCTCTTTAGCCATTCTGGAATCGACATAAAAGAACTTTTCATGAAGAGAAATGTCTTGCCATCTTTTAAACATAAAGGTCTAATGAACAGCTATCTCCACCCAGTAAGCAGAGCCCAGATTTCAACAGTTCAAGATTCCACTCACTGTCAATACTGAAATATCTTCACAACAAAGAACATTACTTTCCTTCAACTTCATGTTTGTTCCTAGAACAAGTCAGTAATTCCAACATAGTTAGATGTATCAATAACAGACCACCTCAGACATTTCCACAGGAAGTATCAACAGAGCTTTTTAATTTAGATACTTTAATACTTACCAGTGAGATTTTACAATAAATTCTTGGCCAGTAAGGAAGAACACCTTTAACAACTTCTGCTTCCCTTTCCTTGCACATTGTTCCAAATTCTTGCATAGCCTAAAAAATATCAAAAGCACTATTTAAGAATTCAAATATATGTCCTGCAATTTATCAGCTTCTAACATACACTGCAACTCTCTTTTTCAAAAATCGATTAATTTCCTGCAATTAAACATCTACAGATTAGATGCTTAATTAGATGCTTCTACAGAATCTACAGTTATTTTTATGAATGCTCCATCAGCACTGCATGATAGACCTTTTCGTAAGTCTTCCAAGACACCTCCTGGATTGCAGTTCTAGCAAATTTATCAATATGAAATCAGTATTAGCTACCTTGATATACTCCTTTCCCACAGAGAAAACAAAGGATATACCTACTTTTAATTTTGTTGTGATATCCCTTTTAGAAAGTTTTCGCAATACCATTCGAAAATCAGCATCCACAAGGCTGTCTATTTCCTCTGCTCCTTGAACTGCAGGAACATATCCTAGATCATTTTGAGATGTTCCAAAGCCAATAAACCCAGGCACTGTTCCACGTTCTTTGGCGAGGAGCTCTGCAGCTCGGCCACTGCTAGAAGGCTGACAAAAAACAGGGACATAAGTCAGTTATCTACTTCAGTCATTTTACTTTAGTTTGCATTTGAAATAATGCTCCTATTTAAATTGTAGAATCAACCTTTTATTTAAAACAAAATCTCACCAAAAAAAAAAAAAAAAAAAAAAAAAAAAAAAAAGCCACACATGCTTTAAACATAAAACTTTGACCTAGAAAATTATTCTTCACTTCAGAATCAGCATTCCCTTTTCTAATAATCCATGAATACTTATGGAAAAAAATACTGTGTTTATATACATACAAAAAAAGTGTAACAGACAAGTCCTTCTGTAAGTGAACAATTTATTAAGAAACCATTTAGCCTCCTTTACTATTTCTGGTTTTCCTAGTTCATCTCATGTTATTGCATATGGACTGACACAGCTCCCAAGGAATGCTCTTCATATCATTGAGAAAAATAAGAATATGCATTAAACAAAAGATGATACCAGAAGCAAGAAGGCCAAGGATTTATAGGAACAGAGTGAAAGGATGCAAATGTAACAGAGTGTAATACTATCCCATTAGTACTACAGTGCGCATTTTTGAATTCAGGATCTCTTCTAGTTTGCCCCAGTTAAGTGAACACCTTGCCATCGTATCAGTGGCTCACATTTATTTCAACAACACTCTTGTCAAAAGATTGTCCCCAAACCAACTGATGCTTTAATGTTCTCTGTGATACCTTATAATCCAAATACCTTTTATTTCATAATGATCCTTGCAGTTTTGCACGTTTCTGTTTGCTTACTTGTTTTTAAACTAATGACAATTTGCTGAAGTTCACTGTACTTTTCTGATTTTTTTGAGGTACATAAGCCACATTCTACCTGACTATTGTACCTACAGGCCTCAGTATTGTATCTACATTCTGCATATGAAATCTCAAATATAAGGACTGCTTCTTTGTATTCCCTAATCTTTTCTAAACACATGTAGATATTACATGATAGGCTGAGAAAGTTGGGGCTGTTCAGCCTGGAGAAGAGAAGGCTGCATGGAGACGTCACAGCAGCCTTCCAGTATCTGAAGGGGGCCTACAAGGATGCTGGGGAGGGACTATTCATTAGGAACTGTAGTGATAGGACAAGGGGTAACAGGTTAAAACTTGAACAGGGGAAGTTTAGATTGGATATAAGGAAGAAATTCTTTACTGTAAGGGTGGTGAGGCACTGGAATGGGTTGCCC
>JAVHNF010036413.1:0-16660 GCA_034783455.1 Micropsitta finschii
AATTGTTTTATGTGTTAAGGTCTGTATGGGGAATAAAAAGCAGACAGCACGTAACCAATTCTTTCTCCTTGTGTTTTTGAATGGGCCTACATTAAATGCAGTACAGAAACATACCTCTAGCGAAATATCAGTAACTTCTAAGATCTACCTTATGAACTACTGTTTTCCTTCTAGTTCCAAGATAAAATCCCAGGAGCATCTAGTTTTCCTCCCTTTTAACTGGTTCTGCTCTCACTGTAGAATTTGGAGCACTCCTGACGTCCTGGTATTCTGCCTGGCTAAAATGTGTAGAAGTGATTATAACGCTGGTGGGTACATCGTGAAACACACGGAAGCCTGCTCAACTTCCTTCAGACCCAAGATAACTAGGTACTGTGTATGGTGGAACAGATTTCTCCGTCATGTTTTCCCAATAGGGGCTGTGAACTGAGGGATTTGCTGTGGAGGCCGATGATAGTGGTGTGGATCCTCCTCTGCTTTAAGAAATGCAGGATCCTGTATTGACTTTTTTAAAGCACATAACTTAATAGATAACTGAAGCCCTGGCTAGCCCACAGTATTTAATAGATGATCTGCACTTTTGTTTTGTAAGTTTTTCTGATTTTAATAGCAAATTTGAAATGCGTATTGGGTCAGCTTCTTGTTGAAGCAGCCCAACTAAGGAGTGTGGTGTAAAAGGACAAATAAGTCCTTCTTAATTAAGAAAGCTTGGTGTATACTGAAGGAAGATCTGCAGCCTTCTAAAACATCACAGTGCACATAGATACATGCTGGGTATTGATAGTGGTGCTACTGTTACTGTAATAGTGCCGTAAAGAACAACTGTCAGATTTTAAATGGCTTAACAGAATTCTTCTGTGTGTATTGTGTGAAGTCAGGATCTTTAAAAGTAATCATTTAACAGTGAAGGAGGTCAAACACTGGCACAGGTTGCCTGGAGAGGCTGTAAAGTGTCTGTCTGTGGTGATGTCCAAAACCTGATTGACACAGTTCTGGACAGACCCCGCTGGAGCAGGGAGCTGGACCTAGCTGATCTTAAGAAGTCTCTTACAGCCTCAACAGTTCTGCCTTTCTGTGAACAAAGGCCAACTGTGCGGGCTGGGTTTTGTTGTTTTCTTTTCAAATAGACTTGATTTCCTGACTTGACTTAGGGAGGAGCGTTTTTAAGGGACCTGTGTACATGCAAGTGTTGGTTGAGATCGTTTTCACCAGGGTTTTTCCTTAAAATAGAGTTCCTTTCTGAGAACCGGTTGTCTTTGAAAGCACTTTGTTGTGAAACAGATCCAAGTCCTTTATGTATTCAGATATGCTTGTAGTAGTTATGAAAACAGAGCAAGTTTTGTATCTTTTGAGTCCATCCCATTCTGGAAGAGAGGTGTGTTTTGTTGAAGGCGAATAATTGGGAGATCAGAGTGCTTTCATTCTGTCCAAATTTGGGGAAGGAGCCACCAGTGGAACATTTAAAGGACAGACTAACCTGTGTGTAGCTGAGGACATAACAGGAGAAGGCAAATAGAAAACAACCTCTGGGCTCTCTGGTGAGTTTGAGGTGACTGGTGAGGAGTAAGCACGGGTTGAATTCAGAAACCAGAATTGTAACTGTTGGGAATGTTTGGGGGGATAGAAATAGAATAACAATTTAAAGGACAAATAATTTTGTAAGAAGGTATTATTAGGAATAGCAGACTTGCTGAAATGTGTTGGCAAATTTGTTAGTCTCATTTGTTTTATGCTTTTTTTAATCTTTATTGGGAGTGGTAAGTAACTCACATCTTTCACACTGTAAGGTAATGAAATATGAGGGAATATGACATTAATGAAAGCTAGTATCCCACTGAGCAAGGGAACTCTGTTTACAGGAAGAGATGATATTATGATTTAATGCTTTAAATGTATGCCGCATCAAAACATTACTGCTGTCTGGTAAAGCAGAGGATGGAGCTAAACCTATTAAAGAAGTGCAGTATTTTAGCATTCTAAAGTAGTGAAATCATCAAAGGGCTGCTACTTAATAACAGTGACGTCTTTGACTGTCAGCTTTTTTAATGAGACAGTATGTATAGCACTATGCATTGTGTAAAATGTGTTCTTAATAGTTAGAAATCACCCGTGGAGGTATGTGAAACAGTAGGTAAGTAGGTAGCATTATAAATTCCTAAAACCTACACGTCTGATGTTGCATAGATAAGTAAAGTCTTTATGCGGATCTTGTGTTGACGAAAGGACATAAGATCTTGAGCTGGGGGCAGAGGTTTGCTTTTCAGAGTAATATGATCTGCCCTGTGGGGAACCGTGTGCTCTCATCAGCCCATGGAGCACACAGCAGCAGCAGAGGTAGCTGAGATTGTCTGAAGGGCAAGTAAGCTGCAAGGCATTCTTGAGAATCAGAGAGGTGAAAGAGGGAAGTAATGTCAGGCTTCTCTGTCCTCCAGCTGGAGACAGGGTTGATCGCACAAGCTTGGTAGTACCACTGCACTGAGAGATGCAGGGACATAGGGGGGGAAAGCTGTTGTTAATACACACCTCTCAGAGAGAGCAGGAGGGCCATTGTAGCACAGAACATTACTGTGCTGCTCCCATAGACTTAATTTCTGGTGGGAATCTTCCTTTCTTGCCTCTTTATCACTGAGTCTCTGATAGAAAATGTGTTTTGACTTCTATTGAGTTGATAGGCTCTGGAAAGAAAATGTTTGGTCTTGTTTTTTTGCTTTTTGTATCATCCTGTTGCTTCTCTCATTCCTGATTCTTCCTGTTTTAGTTCCCATTACTCCTGTTCATCCTGGGGCATACCATGCTGCTTGCTTTCCCTGCTGACTTTATGTGTAGCTTGAGCTTTCTGTCATATATCTTC
Source organism: Micropsitta finschii (assembly GCA_034783455.1). Classification (NCBI taxonomy): domain Eukaryota; kingdom Metazoa; phylum Chordata; class Aves; order Psittaciformes; family Psittacidae; genus Micropsitta; species Micropsitta finschii. The sequence goes on from JAVHNF010036413.1 coordinate 2,852, forward strand.
TGACATAGCTCCTAATCGAGGCTTACCAGTATTTTCAGGGCTAGATATCTTGGGTTTGGATTGTAAGTGCTATAACAGTGAAGTATTAGGAGTTATGCTTGGTTGTGAGTCAAATTGTTTGCAGACAGATTTATCTCTTCCTCTGGGTTTTCTTTTGCCGAGTTTCCCGTTACATTTTGCCTCTTCTTATGTTCTTATCTGCCTCTTGCTTTATGCTTCCTTCATCAGCTGTATTGCTATTGCTTTTTGGTATTCCATGGGCAACACTGACAGTTTAGGAAGAGCAAATCATACAGCTAATTTCTCCACCACTTGGAAAAAGCATTGTCCAGTGAGAAGAGGGCAGAAAGGATGGTTAAAATTCTCTGGCTGCTTAGAAGGTGAAAGCTACAGGGAGGTGGTCTGCTAAATGCATCTTTGTTTTCTTCAGTCTCTTGCAAGACAAAAGCAGATGTACTGCTTCTGCTAATGCCACATTATTCTGGGTTAAGAAACATACAGTTGGTCTTGATCACTTCTTGTGGGGTTTTGTACTGGGGGCTGTGCAGTGTCTTGGAGAAACACAAAGTCCTGTGTTAAGAGTTGCTGAATTCAGTAGTCCTTTTTCCTCTGTTCTCCTGTGCTTGTTCCTTCCTAATCTTCCTTGCTGCCTTCCTCTGAATATCACACAAGTCTCATACAATCCTACTTGCTCTTCCCTATCATTCCATAGTGAGTCCCATAGCTCTGTAGGCATTAGTACCCATTAGTGGGAAAGGTGATCTGGGCTGTGTGGACCCTCAGTGGAGGCTTACAAAACTGAACTGGGTAAAGCCTTGAGCAGCCTAGTTCTACTTGGTAGCTGACCCTGTTTTCAGCAAGAGGTTGAACTGGAGACCAGCTGAGGTCCTTTCTGACCTAACATCCAGTTATTCTCAAAGTTGCTGCTGAACTATAAATAAATAAATTCTGAATCGTTCGCTCAGTTTGCATATAAATGTGCTAATAGTAATCTGTATTTGAAATTGCATATTGCAGTCTTGTTCTGCCTGCTGATGATACTTAAGTTATTTGGTAGATGAGCAAAATACTTCAGTTTCTGAATCGTTCCTTTCTCAAATCTGGAAAGTTGATTAATATTTGCCATTATTAGTGATTGCCTGGTCTGTGCCAAAGTTGGTTGGGGTTTCTTTATTTGTTTTAAATAGAGTGTTAGCATTAGGAACTAGAGTTGGTCTCTGTATTGTCTCTTAAAAGTGGTTTTGTTAAATCAGTGTAAGAAACTTGTCAACATTGTGGACACATTTTAAACAACAGTTTATGTTGTTGAGACATTGCAAGCAGTGGTTAAATGTGCCATTATGGCATACTATTGTGTGCTCTATTTCTTTATTTCTTCTCTCCAGGGAATCAAATGTGTGTTAGTTGTACTTCAGGTATTAGCTGTGAGGCAAATTCTGTTCTTGGACTCCTAAACCAGGACTTCTTACGTTCTAACTACGTGATTAAATTCAAGAATCTGTTCACTTTGTGCAATGAATGAGCACATTATGGTGAAAATAGGAATACTGGTTTTGTAAGTTAGCTTCTAAAAACTGCTTGAGGTGGTCTGCTTTTAGAGGAAATTCCTGGTTAAACAATATTTGTGTTCCTGAATAGACATTGGCTACCTTACTTATACAGTAGAGATTCGAAATCACAGTGGTCTGCATTCTGGACCAGTGTCAGAGCAATACTGCTGCACTGAGATCAGTGATGTTGTAAGTACTTGGAAAACATAGAGGTCTGGATACCAGTGTTTTGCTCTGGTGGGAATCTGGAGTGAGAAGTCTTGGGGACACACATGCTTCTGCATTTACATTCACCTGCTGATGCACAAGGGCTGTGGCTGTGCTGTGTGTTAGGTGCAGTACCACAAAACATTCACATAGTTAAAGACTTCCAGCACCAAGAGTTTGTGTATGCTATGGCTACTGTTTAACTGCTTCTGTTGGTTGAGTGCATAAAAACCTCTTTAAGATTGCTTTTTTTAATTATTAAAAGTTGATGGTGATTCTGAGATTATTTTTGAGGGTTTGGCAACAGCACTGGCATACCAATGAACTTGAAACACTAATGTGCAAGTCTGTGAGCTTGCATGCTTTTATGGTCAGCATGGCATAAGTAGCACACAGGAAGATGAGAATGCCAAATCATAGAATGGTTAGGGTTGGGAAGGACCTTAAGATCATCTGGTTCCAATGTAAATGGATGTGAATTTGCCATTTCCAGGTTGTACAGTGTCACAGTACTTGATTATTCTGTTGATGTGTTCACATAAGTCAGTGTGTCTATAGCATGACTTCCTCAGAACAGCTGTTTCTTCTGTCAAAATGCAGCTCAAGATTTTAGCATGATGCTTACAGTTTCATCAACAAACTTTTTAGTGCTCACTCCCATCTCAATCTAAGGGAGTAACATATCCTCATCTAATGTCATCACTGGTTCATTGTGGCAAAGGATTAAAGCAATCATTTTGTTCTTCAGAGTGAGTAATGTATTAGCTGTACAGGGTTTTACGTGAAATTCCAGAAGAACAGAATAGTGCAAGATCCGTGTTTTGATATTTATCAGTGCTGTAAAAGTTACTTATTAGGTTCTTCTATAAGACCACAGAGATTGTTTCTGTCCATGTTGGGTACTTAAAGCCCAGAGTGAAAGATCAGCAGTGTCTTCTTTTTCCCTCCCCCTAAAATTATGCTCTTGATAAAGTTCTTGCTTTCTGCCCTCTACTGAGCACAGGCTCCACACTCAAGTCACCCTAACATAGAGGGGTGCATGCTGACTTTTGAAAAGATGTATGTTGTTTTCTGCAGTCTTTCTTTACAGATTTTGTTATGATGGAAACCATGGGATGCTTCACAGCTTCATGGCAGTAGGACTAAGTCCATAGGGTTTTTTATTCTGAGGGGGAAGTGTCAGAGTTTTATTTATCATGGCAAAAGTAAGGATTCTCTTTAGAGCGGCAGTCTGTTCTGAGTGTTTCTGATCTTGTCTCCATCACTGTGCTTGAGCATTTTAAGGTTGGGTGGGAAATGTTGCTGTAATCATCTATTGTTAAAGGTCTCTCTGTTCTTTTGTCCTTTCTGTTTCAGATTTAGCCTTGGAATCTAATCCATCTGATCATCCCAGAGCAAGCACAATTTTCCTGAGCAAGTCTCAAACAGATGGTAAGCTTTTTCCAATTTAAAAAAAGGCAGGAGAAAACCTGGAAAAATAACCGTTTATTTTAATTATACAGCTCCAACACTTATATTACTTCAGTTCCTTCAAGGCATAGGGATTAATCATTTGTGTGTTTACACAGCAATATGTTTGTAGGCTGCTTTACTCAGCACTCACAATCACTTGTTCTTCTGAACACTCAAATATCAGGAGATTTCAGAGTCTGGATCCTAGCAGTCTGAAGGAGCAAGGCTTTCTTCACTAGTGTAATTCAAGCTTCAAGCTTTAAATTAAATATATATATATAAAAAAAATCAAAGGACAGTTTTCTGTAAGGAATAATAAGCCTAAGCCATCAGTCTGTATCAGTTGCTTTTGACTATGTAGGTTTAAACCATTTGAACAGTTCCAGTTAGCGTAATTATTCTTGAATCTTGGTTTTAATGATATGGATGTGTTGGGATTTTCAATTTCTTTGCAGATCCCTTGCTCACTTGAGAAAAGTACATGTTGAACAATCACTGTAGCTTGCACATTCCAAAGTGCTGTTTAAAAGTGGAAGCATTTCCATATTGCGCAAGTGAAAAAGAGTTGTGACAATAGTAAATTTTGAAGTTGCAGATGAAAAGTTTATTTAAAATGCTTGTGGTCCTTTTACAGTTGGTTCTTGAAGAAGCTTTTCTAAGCAGTTTTTCTGAGATAGCGCTGCATTCGAGATTGAGCGTGTTGTGGAAAGCTGCAGAGCATCTTCCACCTTGGCATAGCTTTGCCCCAGAAAAGTGGAATCATTTTGACAGGTCTGTCAATTGCAGTTCTGCTCTCCAGTCTTATGGCAGGTAGTAAAATTGTCAGTGGCATCAAATTCACAATGCTCAGATAATCTGTGAGCAGTGGAAACAAGCACTAGCATGATTCTTCAGAATAGATGATATCAAAGAAATTTTAGGCCTCTTTCCTTGAGGCTTCTAAGGTTCATCTTCAAACAGACGGAGAATCTGACCTGCACAGTACAAGCACCTCCTAGATGAGCACTGTTTAAGTTGAAGTTAGCAAGTTGACATAGTTGTCGAGCACTGTAGTGCAGCTTTACAGTGCAGCTTTACAGTGCAGCCTTTCAGTGTCGCTGCAGATAACATTCGAACTACATGCACATCCTTTTTGGGGGTAGTATTGCTTCTAAACATGATTTGGTATTCTTCAAATGTAGTGCATTGGAATATATGCACTTGTGTTCTTGTAGAAAAATGGTCTGCTAGGTAAGATGGTATCTATAAAACTGTTCTCTGAAGCTTGTATTAGTTGGATATATTGATTTTTACAGATTATGTTTATGAACAAGGTAGGCAGAAGAATTTATTTTCAAATTTCACTGAATCTTCTCTAGCTAACCTTCCATAGAAGTGGTAGAATTAATGTAAGTAAGTTCCCTCTCACTGAGGTGTTACCAGGATTATGAGTTTTCGTTTATGCAAAAGAAGAATTCTGGATACTCTGTTCCAATAGTTAATTTTCCTAAGTATGTAAGAGACCATGTCCTGCTAACAAGTGGTAATGATCTGAGATCAAAACTTCAGAGCAGTCACCTGTCCAGGCTGGTCACATTTGTATAGCTTTCTGCATGTGCGCAACTTTAACAGCACTGTTTTACTTCTGCTGTCACAGCTGGAAGTGACACCTTACAGTCTTTTTGAAAAGCTGACACAGTTTACAATTACCAGATAACATGGTTGTGTTTATATGATGAATAGGCATAGCTTGTGCCAGTGTCTTCTGTAGAATGAAATAGGTTTTTTACCCTTTGCTGTGTAATAGGAGGAGTGAGAACACATGTATATAATGCTGGGCAACTCACTTCCTCCTTGTATCTCTTTGGCAGATGTGTGATGTTTTTACTTCTGATTGCTAAGTGCTTGCTGTTGGATGTTGAACAATGTCTATTTGAACTACCTGAAATCATCCAGTTTTTCATGATGCAGAACATCTCTTCAAACCTGAGATATTTTCCTCTTAGTGGGATGGGTAGAAGTAGTTCTTAAATGTACACGTAGAGAGTTGGAGGTAGCATGTAGTTAACTAGCTTGATAAAACTTGGTTTTTTTTCTCCTCAGACTGCTTTTCCAGACATGTGAAGTCAAATTTGAAAGTTCTAATCCTCATGTACTTCAGAAGACCAGGTTAACAGAATGACTTTATTGAATGTAAATTGGGATTGTATTTAAAAAACCTTTCAGTTCACATTCTTTCTCCCTCTTTCTAGTGCGAGAGAAGAGGAAGAGTAACCACATCAATCATGTAAGTAAACCAGATTCTTAGTGTGCTATATAGATGATGTTAGCATACTGGGACAAAGACAAACTCAATAAACAATGTGGTAGTTCTGCGTATATAATCCTACACATGTTCCAAATTCTCCATAGCAAGATAAAACTGAATTATCTTTGTCTGTAAGAACTAAACAAATGGGCACAGTATCACAGAGCACAGAATGAATGACATCAGAAGAGTAAGACTGCATTTTTTTTTTTGTTGCATCAGTCTTGAGCATTTCATAACAATAAAGGAGAAATACAAGTCAAACTGCCCACTTAAAGCAAATTAAACTGGATTCATTTCTCACCTAAGGTGACAAGTCTCAAATGACTTGCTTGAGCATCACTGTAGGACTTACTGTGAAGAATGTATCCAGCATGAAGAGAGAATGATAAGCAAAAGATAATCTATTAGTTTTAATATCTGAAACATGCTCTAAGCTTTCTCTGCGAAAATTAGCTGGTTTTGACCACTTCATTTACAAAAGAAAACCCCCCAAAAATACCCACCAAAAAATAAAGCCAACCCACAAAATAGGTGCAATGTCATAATAAGTGCATAAAAAATTATTGACTAGTAAAGTTAAAAATGGAAGTTATTAACACAAAGCTTAAAAAATACGGTCTAGCAAAAGTACCTACTGATGAGTTACTGGTAAGATAATGATATTTCAAGGCTGTTATATTTAGTATGATTATATAGGTGGATCCTCTTTTTTATTCCTTTTCTTTCTATTTCTGTTCCAGCTTTAGTCTGCCAGCACCCAGTGAAATGTGATCGTATTGGTTTTGCTGGCAAACTTTAGCTGTAATGGGAAATATCCCAGGCAGCCATTGCTGGATAAAGGGTGCCAACATTTTCATTTGGAAGACTTTCAAGGTTTTAGATGAGGAATTTAAAAAGATTCTGGCAAAACCTAACAAATCATGAACTGCTTGATTAAAATCCTCCCTCAGTTACGACATCCTAGCTCTAGTGCAAGGCATGTGCTAGAAATGCTCAGGGAAGCCTGACTTAGTGTTCTATAGGAAGCTTTCTTACAGTATAAAATTTACAGGATTAGGATAGATGATGGCACATACTGCTAGCTCTGAACAGTGAAAGTAAGGGTTGTAGTATTACTTTATTTCCAGATTGCAGACACTAAACAAGACATGAGTAAAGAAGTTTGGTTGTTTGGGTTTTTTAACTAAAATGTAACAAGACAAAATGCAAAACCATCTTTACATGGAATGATACTGGATAACCAGAAAATGTAAAGGTATAGGATATAAAACAGGGAGACGGTGATTATGGAGTCACAAGGAAATCTAATAAAGTACATAATGGGAGGGAAAACAGACTTGAACTGCAGGAATGGAATGGAAGAGAACTGAGAAAATTGGAGGACTTGCTGGTTTAGTTGCAGCTATTTTTTCTGAAAACTACTTATCTAAACCCATTGTGTTGTATATTTATTACAAGGGATATTTAGAAACCCATCTTGCACAGAGGGTATCCTCAGGAACCTGATGGCTATAGGTTAGTTTACATAGCAGGAGCAGTCATCTACAAAGACCTCCTGTGCAGTAACTATTTGAGGTGTAAAGCCAGTTTTCAGTGTGGTAAACCAAAGCTGACAGAATCCCTGTCCTTGAATGTATTTCTGTTCTCTTTCTTTTTTCCTAAGGTTTCTCCTGGGCAGCTTACAAAAAAGTACAGCTCATGCTCAACAATATTTATAGATGACAGCACCGTCAGTCAACCTAACCTTAGAAGCACAATAAAGTGGTAAGAGCCATTTGTCATCAAAAAGGGGCTGAGTAGCATTGCAGGGTTTATTTGGGATTTTGTGGTGGTCTTGTCTGTTCCAAAGCCAGTTGCACACTTGAATGAGAGGAACACAGCACTGCTTATTCAGGTTGATCATGGAAGGGGTGTAGAGGTCTGGTTAATGATAGCTGCTCATTTTAGCTACAGAGCTAACCTACTGTTGTATTCAAAAGTAGTTATTGTGCACTCGAGAATCTGAGGCAGTGCAAAAGTGTCAGCATTTCGGGGTTTAAAAGTGTGTGTTGGGGTGGGGAGCTCAGGGGCTTTGCATTGAAAGCCAAATGCAGAAACTCTCGATCTGGGAAAACTTTAAATGGATTTTGTATGGAGTTGCCAGAAAAGGTTGCAGGCCTGTGTTTGCTACTTGCCAGTGGTATTAGCCTGCCCTCTAGTTGTGGATAACGGTATGTTGCTGGGTTTAGTTCCAACCGTTCTACTTTTTCTTTGTATATCAGCTATTTTACTTAAGTGAGTTTGATAATTGATTGGTCTTCTTGGTTCTCCAATGGAAATGGCTCTTTGCCCTGTTGTTCTGGGTACCACACAGTCAGTTCTTTGTGCATAGACAATAACAGCCAAGAACCAAGAAGAGAATTTTACTGTGCTTGAAGGGAAAGAAAGAAAAGTAGCTTCAGGCCCAGGCGGCTTTACTGTTGTAACAGTTTAGTAAAGTTTGGAAATGTCTGAGTTGATTTGTAGCTTTAAAATTTGATTTCAAACAAAGGTGTCTAGCATGTCACTCCTGTTCTAGAGAAGAAGGAACTTAAAAGGTGGTGCTTGTGCTATTTCGAAGTGGTCTGCAGCTGGTAACAGATCAGAGCTTGACTATGGCGGATTCCTCTGATGGCCGTGTGCCTGTTGTCACTGCCAGTAAAGAATCTGAAATTTGGCCACGGTAGATAAGCATCAATATGAAATCTGTTGCCTTACGTGTCTCAGCAGAGACAGAGATCTGTTGTTCTTTCCTTCTTGGATTATTCTGGCATAGTATCGTCTTTATTATTTGCCTTATTTTTTAGACAGTGCCAAAAATAGGCAGCCAGGATACAGAGTTAAAACATTAGCAGAATCTCTACAATCATGCATGTAACATCAAACAGAACTTCTGTTGTATTTTAGTTATGAATAGTCCACATTTCCAGTAAATGTTGCCTAATCGGGCAGTGAAGGTGTATTTTTAAAATGTGGCATAACATTTATTTTGTGTCACAAGTATCTGTACAATGAATGTAAGAGCAATTTGGCTAGCAAATTTCATTTGGCCAGCTGCCCTTCAGGCAGGTAAATGCATGTAAGAGTAAGCCAATACGTAATGGATTCTGAACATTCAGTGAAATAATGTGCGCAGAATATGCTTTATTGTCTTTTTTTTTCTTTTTCTTCTTTTTTAGTGTAACATTAGCAATATTCTACCATATAAAGAACAGGTGGGTGAACTTTTCTTTCTCTGAAATACAACAACTTTCTTTTGAGCCAGGGATGATACGGTCTTCAGTAATAGCTAGTAACTTCCGTAACAACTAGTAACTTCAGTAACAGCTAATTGAAAAATCTTGAGCTTCATGTAGTATCTGCTCCCTCTTTCTACCCCCTCTTCAGCTGATATAGAAAGATCAGTAAATACACCCATCCACTGGCACAACGCTGCATTGAGAATGAAGCATAAAAAGACAGAACAGGGGGAGCACAGAAAATACTCTTAATTCACCACAAATCAGCATTTGGACTTTGTTTAGCTTTTCCTGAATACAGAGGTATAGATCAGTATTGATGGGTGAATGAACACTCAGTCCCATGCACAAATAACCCTTGCCATTACAGCTAGTTACAGTGTATGCTTCGAAATTACAGCTTCCTTTTTGAAGTAAATGCTATTATTGAGGCAGTTTCACATTTTAAGTGAGAAATGTACCCAGCATGATAGGAGAACATGGATAGCTATTCATTGTTTAGCTTCTTAAGTATTCAGCTCTAAGATCTTATCATTAAATGCTTTGCAAAAATACAAGTTAACTTCATAACATATTACAGGAAAAGCTGAATTAGACCTCATAGCAGCCTTCCAGTATCTGAAAGGGTCCTATAAGGATGCTGGAGAGGGACTCTTCACTAGGGACTGTAGTGATAGGGCAAGGGGTAATGGGTTAAAACTTAAACAGGGAAAGTTTAGATTGGATATAAGAAATTCTTTACTGTGAGGGCGGTGAGACACTGGAATGGGTTGCCCAGGGAAGCTGTGAATGCTCCATCCCTGGCAGTGTTCCGGGCAGGGTTGGACAGAGCCTTGGGTGGTATGGTTTAGTGTGAGGTGTCCCTGCCCATGGCAGAGGGGTTGAAACTAGATGATCTTAAGGTCCTTTCCAACCCTAACTATTCTATGGTTCTGTGATTCTAACTATGAAATATATCTCTTTATCCACTTTAATGAATGCAGTGGAGCATAGCATTAGCAAATAATTCTTGTTGCTAAAACAGAGATTTTTTTACTTTGTAGAGATTCTGACAGATCATTGGATATTTTTGATGAAAAATCTCATCCTCTCACAGTAAGTAACTTTTTGATCCTCTGAATGTGCATCAACACACATAGTTTTTAACATCTTGGATTTGTATGGTGTTAAGTCGAAAATGTCTGGGCACTAGGTTGCAATCAAGTAGATCTTAAATTGTATCTGTGTATGTAATACACACTGCAAACAGTGTTCTCTGGACTGTTGATATCAGCTAGATCATGAGCAGGTTTTTTTAAATGTTGCAAAGTAAATTTGGTTTTCTATGCGTTGGAATATGAATAGAAAGCAAGCACCTGATGAGTCTTGCATATTTTGTATCCGGACTTTCTTGTCTAAGTACTTTCTTCCCCTCTTCAACACTACTTTAATTAAAAGTCTTACCTATTTATTTAGGAAGACGTGGTTAATGTGCCTAACCTTTTAAATGACTGCAAACAGGAGAATGTGGTACATGAAGCATCTTGCAAAGTAGGAGACAGTGAGTTTGGTCTTTAAAAAGACTGAAAGCAGAATGTTAAAGCTAGTACAATTCTAATGTGACTGGTACTGGTACACCTTTTAAGGCAGTCTTTAAGATGCAAAACCTCATAACACAGGCAAACTCGAGAGTATAAGTGTCCAGTTTGAGCACTACCAGCTTAATGACTGTCCTGCAGAACCATTTCCTTTGTTTTTCAATTGGAATTAATTTAGCAAAGCTCTAGTGGCTTTAAAAATTTGGTTTGCTCAGGGACTTACCTGAGTGAATGCAGCTTGATCTATCTCACAGATTTAGCTGTTATTCCAAGTTTGTTAGAGTTTCATCCCTCAGTGTGACCCATTGTGCTAGGAATTGTACACTGAATAAATACAACTCTTTACTCAATGAAAATAATTATCAACTTCTGAAGAGCTGTATGGAAGAGTTCCTGTATGGATTGTGGTGCTTCAAGAGAGAAGTCCGATCCAAAACTGTTTTGACTACCTGAATCTGTTGTTTCACATGGAGAATTGTTTATCTAATCTAAGATGAACTCTACTTCGTCAGACAATTTCATTTCTTTACTTACCAACCTGATATCTTTTGATCCTGTGATACAGTCTTACCTCCCATTTAATGAGTATGTATAGAGGAAAATCCTTGTGTCCTTTAGGAAACACTTTAAAGTCTCTTCTATCTTACTGCAATATACAGACAGAAATATAGTAAGAGCTGTATGTCATGAGGGGAAAGATACAAATGGTTTGTTAGTTGCTATAGCAATGGGGTTTTGGCTGGGTACCTACAGTTCCTTCAGAAAGATTAATTACATGGAAGACATCTTTGAACACCTTTAAAGATTCAGTCACAAGAAGTCCAAATCCAGGCTCTATTGACCCTAATACCAGAAGTAACAAACCCCAAGTTACCAGCATCACAGAGCTTAGTTGCAAATACCAGTTCTTTCCTCCTCGGTTCCAGCCAGGAAGAACATACTTCCAGCTTTTGTACTGGTCACAGTGCAGGAAGTATGCAAGAGGGATCCTGCTCATGTTATTCCTACTTCTGCTCAGTGAGAAGAACCAAGCATGTGTGGCTGTTGTATAAAGTCAATGTTAAGTAAGCTAGATTCTCAGTAATTGAGAGAACTTTCTTTCAGCGGGAAGAAGTTCCAGATGACTACTACAAGCATGACCCTGATCACAAGCACATCTACCGGTTTGTTCGGACGCTTTTCAGTGCTGCACAGCTGACAGCTGAATGTGCAATAGTGACACTGGTAAGAGATGCCTGATTACTGAAACAGAGCTTTTGGAAGACTTCTTTGCTCTTCCCCTCAATGAGCAAACTAGGCCGAACTGACATTTAAACTGTTACAGTATCTCATGAAACCTTGTTAATAATGAAGACACTGTACAAGTGAGTTCATTAGAGAAGATTTCTAAGTAGTCACAGAAGTGGTTAATTAAAAAGGAACTTTTCTATATATAAATTGTAAGGCTTAATTACTTGTCCAATCACACTGCTTCATAATGCGTAACTTGTTGAAGAGCCTTGAGAAAGGCAGAACAGTGGGACACCATAAACAGTGGGCTATAATGAGATCAGACACAAAGACATCTTTTATGTCAGTTGTGTGGAAGGGAAGACAGGAGTTTGAGTTCATGTTAACCAGAACAGTGCAAGTAACAGTGCCTAAGAAGAGGGTGAGGACCAGTAGCATAGGAACTCCAGGAGTCAAATGTTCTCATTATTAAGGTCTTCAACTATTGCAACCTTTCTATCAAACCTTCTTGTTATTCAGCCAAAGAGTCTACAGATTTTTTCCCCATGGAGGTACTTAGGACTTAAGATCAATTGTAAGATAATAATCTCATTACAGTTTGTTGTTTGAGTTTTAGAAAGCAAGATGGATAAAAAAGATTACAATGCTGATTATGTATATACACACCAATATATGCATGCATATACAAATATTGTATATGAAGGGAAAGATAAAAAACCCACAACCTGTATAATTGCTGCATTAGACATCTCTTAAACTGCACTGTGTTGCCTACTAGTCTTCAGTCTCCATTGTGGCTTCTTTCTGAAAAACAGTTTGAAAGGAGAACAGAACTGTCACCAAAAGACAGTATGGAAATTAAGCAAACTCAGCTTAAAGGACTCTCTTTAATAAGGAAATAAGTAATTGAAAGGGTGGAATAGTTAGAAACGCTAAAAGTACTTCGAGATCTTTGCTTTTTCAGAGATGTGGATGCAGTTTTAACAGAACAAGATGATAGCTAACCCTGGGTAATCCAGCCAGCTATTTACAGAGTGTTAAAGTGGATTTTACCGCTAGATGGCTCTGTCACTATAGGAACACCTTTAGTCCACTTGAAGGCTACAAGCAGAGGGTGGAAAGAAAAGTGGGGAGACCCTAGTAATAAAGATTGATCCTGCCCTTAGACCTGCACCCACTGGTTTATCTGGACTTAGTTGAGGGGATAGAACACTAAATTCAGCTATCCAAATTTGAAAGTGCAGATTACTGTGTTGTTCATTACAAAGGTGTAAAATAGTGGGAGACTTTTAAGAATGGAACTGATTCAGTATGAGCTGATCTGATATTACATGGGAGGAATAAGCAGAAGACCAAGCTACATCTTTAGCCTTGGGTATCTTTCACTATCTATCTAAGCAGTTGGTGAGGTAGATGAAAGCAGAGGGTGACGCTGTTGTAGGTGAAGGATTGAAGTCTGTTCTTTTCCGAATGAAGTAGGAATAGCACTATAACACCCTTCATTGTGGAAAGATAGCAATTAATGCATCTTTGTCCCATGACTACAGATCACAGCGCAGGTTTTAGCACTTCCTATTAAGCTGCAGGTGCTGAACCTTAAACGTGATGAAAGGCAAGTGTGATCTTGAGTGATTTACTATCCTAGATAGGCCCTAATGAAAACTTGCCAATGACTGCATGACTCGGTGATGCAAAGAACTCTGTCAGTGTCTCCCTGAAACAACAGTGCTCATTGCTTGCTCAGAACTTATTCTTCAGCACCTTTATTGTATACCTTGGTGGTCTAGTTCTTACGTTATAATAAAAAAATGGAATCTGGAAATCCCAAAAGTTTGGATTCTGAAGTGGAAGTAGTAATCGCTAATACTTACTTTGACATAATTAATGGTAATGGGATGAAATAGTAATATTGGGCTGTCATGCTGGCTGCTCAGAACTCAGTTCCAGGTCCTAATTGCACACATAAAACTGTTTGTTGTTTGTTTGGGTTTTTTTCTCCCATTCTACAGGTGTATTTGGAAAGGCTTTTAACCTATGCAGAGATTGACATATGCCCTAGTAACTGGAAGAGGATAGTCCTAGGAGCTATTCTTCTGGCTTCTAAAGTCTGGGATGATCAAGCTGTGTGGAATGTGGATTATTGCCAAATATTGAAGGACATCACTGTTGAGGACATGTAAGTTGAAAGGTTTGGCTAATCTGCAGTGGGGGGGATTTTGGTTTTGGGGTTGTTTGTTTTGGTGGGT
>JAVHNF010036418.1:2000-23654 GCA_034783455.1 Micropsitta finschii
TTACAAATCACAGCTGAACCTTGGTCTCAAGGATTCTGCCCACTCCTAAATCTACAGAAGTTGGCAGGAATAACTTGTCTTCTTTTTCTTTCCCTTTCTGTATTTCTGTTAACATCATTTAGGATACTAACTCCTCTGTCAACCAACACTGCCTTTATACTTGTCTTCATGCAATCAGGTTTCTACACTATATAGGAACTAAAGATTAATAGTACTTGTATTTTGCATACCAGGAAGCTGTACCTAATCCCTAGCCTGGAGAACAGCAGTTTTCAAATAGGGATAGAGGACTGACACCGTAGTGGCCCTTGCGAAGGTTATCAAGGGGACAAGATGACAACAGCTTCTGCTCCTGCACAAAACGTGGCCTCCCAGACTTTCAGGAATTGTGGGTTAGTGTTCTGGAGTACCCATGGTGCATACAACCGTGCACAGGCTTTCAGCCAGCGCTGGGAAATCTTACTGTACGTGAATGTCACACTGCTGCTGTCCAGAAGGCAGGCGACGTGAGGAAGACTTCTTGCTAGTTTGCTAAAGAGAAATGTTGTATAGTATAAAAGGCCTGAGCAACCCTGGAAATTGAGAGTAATTGCTGGGGGGGGGTGTTTTTTGGGGGGGTTGTTTTGTTTTGGCGTTTTTTTGTTTGTTTGTTTGTTTTGGGGTTTTTTTGTGTTGTTTTGTTTGGTTTTGGGGTTTTTTGTTTTTTTGTTTTTTTTTTTGTGGGCTTGGTTTTGGTTTGGTTTTTGGTTTTTGGGGTTTTTTTTCTATTATGGCAGTAAAACATTAGATTTTGTCAGTTTATAAATAAAACGTAAGGAAACTCCCAGAATAGGTTTCACTCTAGACAAGAGGATCAAGGCTGGGAACGGGAAAAGCCTCACGTCAAGAACACCTTATTGCCTGGTATGCAAAGTAGCAGTGTGATGATTCGGAGCTGCATGCTTTCCTGGTCACATCCTCAACACCATTATGACCTATCCAGAAACACATAAGGAAGCAGGCAACATGCCAGCCATTATCACAGGAGAATGCTGAATGCTTCAGTATTAAAAGCCACTAGTGCAGTATCACTGCACTAATTATTTAATCCACAAGCTTGTTTAATCCACAAACACCAGCACTGTGCAAGCTCTTCTGTACAAGCATTTTACCTTGTAGGTTGGGTTTTGTTTGGTTTATTGGTTTGGGGTTTTTTAATACATTTAAACCACTTTATAATAGTCCTGGGATACATACACAGAAAAGTATTTGCCATACCAGTGTGCAAAATCCCTGAGCTGATAAGCTGCATTATAACACAGAACAAGTGAGGGAAACTCACGCTTTTGTACCATTACTGATGATCATAAGGAAAACCATAATTATTAACCTATGGAAGCTGGGAGGAATTAAGCCTGTTTCCACCTTTCTAATGGAGTGAACAAGCAAGTAAATTCTTCTTCTTTTCCTCACCTTCTGTCTCTGCCCTTCCCTTCTCCACTACTGAGCAATACATAAGGTATTATACATTAATACAAATATCAAATGGGGTTCTTGCTCCCTGCCACAGGAAACACGACATGCTTGGCTAACTCTCCTCTTCTAATTTATGGGAAGGAACTACAATGCTGACTAGCATTTATAAGCAAGATTAATGATTTGACAATAGACCCCTTTGTACTTTCAGCTACCTATAAAAAAAAGCAGCTCTTTGTTTACAGAAGACAAATAATGCTCCGAGAGAAAATACAACATAATCACCAGTTTGGTAATTGTTGTATTTTGTTGTATTTACCAGTTTGGTAATTATGTTGTATTATATGGTTGTAGTTTTTCCAGAAAACTACAGGCTGAATATTTTAAGCCAGCACTATGGTAAGCTCTGCTTTACACACAGTTTGTATCAACTATAACCTACCAGGCAGAAACTCCAGTAGCTGCTCAAATCCTAGCACCACAGTGTTGCAGAAGGAAACCCTCCATCAGAAGGTAGTGAGCACGATGCAGACAGACCATAAAGCCAGTTAAGCTGCCTTAATGCTGATCAACATTTTACTCAAAATGCTGCCACTACAAAAATAGTTCTTGGACCAAGTAACTGTAAAATCAAGCAAGGATTATGTTTTAAGTACCTTCTGTCAATGAAAATATTTTGGGGTAAATCTAGAAATTTTGGTAGGAAATGAGAAGAGTGCCACTGACTGTTAGAGACTGAGGCTAAATGTATTTTCCTTTCTCCAGGTCCCTAGAAAGCACCAGTATGCTTTCTAGGTGTCACTGTCTGGAATGTTCTTTCTCTGTGTCGAATTCTTTGCCTTTTTGTAGCTTAAAATTCAACAAATCCTTTACATACGGCTGCATGAAAACAAGACAGAGGTCTACAAAAATGTATCTAATTGTTATATATTCCCAATGATCAATATCGAGAAGAAATAAGAAGAGTTATTCAAAATAGGAAGTACGGTGCATAAAACAGATTTATATTTAATAGAATTATACATAATGTGCTCAAAAATGTTTAGTTCTATTAAACACAGCGCTAGCCTCCCCTATACATATACATACAGAGAGGACAGACATTTTCAGTCTACACAGTATCTTGCAAAGAACTGAAAGCTTTCAAATCCCACTAAAATTGGTGAGAATTACTGGCAACTGGTCATATCCCAGAATTATTCCGTGACTTGGAAGAACAAGCACTAGAACAAAAGAAATGCACGCAGCGACTAACATAAAGATATGAGTGATTTGCTAATAAAACCAAATAGCTTAATGGGGGATCATGCTTCCTGCCGGCACGTTGGGGTTTTGTTGTGAAATCTATGAGGAAAAACCACGTCAGGGAATCACTGTAGGTATTCCCCTTCTGACTCCTTAACATTGCCACAATAAATCTATGCAGAATGATTTCTGTTTGCTACTGATTTGCAGATTACCTGAAAAATGGGGTATCAAGCACCTGCCTTTGCCTAGACAAACAGGTCTGAGCTACATCTTTAAATGTTCCTACCTTGTAACTGAAAAAATTCTCCAAGAACTGCAATTTGTGCCATTTTACCTTATGTTTGGTACTAGATGTCTTACCCTCTTTCCAAAATACATCTCTTCCTGTTATTCCAAGTAGCTAAACTAAATACGTTTTCCCTCACCTAAGGGACCACAGTCTGCCTAAACACATAGGAAAGGCTGTGAGCAGCTCTTGCTTACACATAATGACCTGGAAGTCACCATCCAAAACTGCACAAAAAGTCACATCCAAAACCAACACGGTTAATCGGAAACTTCATACCCAATGCGCTGAGTAAAGCTCACTGCACACAACTCCGTGCTCCAAGGGCAGCTTCAGTACTTTTAGTTAGCAAAGGTGCTGGGATTATGGGCTAATTCTGTAGGGATCTCCCCAGGCACTCATTCTGCCCATGTTGTGAGTGAACTGAAAACCAGAGAGCTGCAGTTAGAAGAGCACTGAGCTAGAGACAGAAAAGCTTGCTGAGCAGCAGTTCATAGACTTCATTTTAAGCATAGTTAAGCTCCACTTGTGAACAAAAGTGGGATCAGATGCAGAATACTTGAAAACATTTTGCTGAACTGGGGCTTGAGTTTCAATTTCTCAAAGAACCTGTTAAAAAGATGAAAGCTTTATTTGCTAAGCGCAGTCAGACGTAACTTGTAAATGACTCATAATTCAGTTGCTACCAACAATAAAGCATTTAAATGGAAGATGATCCCGAAGACAGCACATGTAAAATAATGCAAATGGACAAAAAGAAGGACCAGAAACTGAAATGTAACCATAGCGCTGTGAAAGCTGAGAAAATAATTACAAACTATATACATAGAGGATGAGATTTAATATTCAATCGCAGTGCTGCTTCCAAAATGCAATCTTTTCTTCTTTTATCTCTTCTCTTAAACAACTGACCTGCATTTCAGGTAGAGGAGCACGCAGGGTGGGAGTGATTTCTGAAATGAGTGTTCATACAGCACTGACTGTTATTTTCAAAGATGAAATAATTAGTTTTAAAATCTGACATCTCAGAAATGCCAAGACAAATACTGCTGATTAAGAATGCTTGAATAAGTTAAACCAATTCATGATTGTTTTTATGAGCACCAGAGTAGAGTCTGCAGAAACCACAGGTAGTTTGTAGCTGGTTCTAGAGTAAGACTTTTGGAAAACTCTGCTTTATATGAAATAAACAACTCCAATAAATGAAGGCGAGCCACCTATTTAAATAAAACCCTTTTTTCATCATCCAATAAAATCCTTTGGCTGAACATCAATCTTCCTTACAGAAATGTAACTTTTCAAAACTATTTCCTACCTCACTAATAATAGGTTCCATGGCTACGGATAGTAAACACACAGTCTTGTATTTTAAGTATTTTTTTAAATGCTGGGCAAAACACCAAAGCACTAAAGAAAGACATTAAGGCAGTATTGGTACAGCAGTCTGCAATTTGATTAGTGGAACTAAGTATATTTTCAACTGTACTTACATCTGTTCTCTGCATAGCACATGCCACACGTATTATCTACAATCAGTATTTCATATACATTCCTGTTCCACAGGACAGTGGATCATTTACATCCTAGAATGTTCAGAAAGACTCATGTTTCTTTTATAATTGCTCTCTTTTCTATGCTACAAACCTAAGGCACTGGCACACACTGGAAAAGGGAATTTAAATGGGGAAGAGGAAATGCTACAGGTGTACAGGTATAATGGAATAAACAGCACCTGTTGGGAAGCAAGAAACTTTTTTTCTCTTCAGGATGAGAAAAGGTCAAATTTTCAAAGAGGGCTCATCTTAAGCTCTACATCTGCGCTATTACCATCTTCCACACGATGTGAAACAATTTATACACAAAGATCGGTACTTCTCTGCGGAAAGAAATCTTACCGCAGAGTTCAATCGCCTACATGTATAACCACCTCCCATCAGTTCTTTATGCTGGCAAACTTTTTGTGTACTACATACACAAGGATGAATCTTACTGGGAGTGCTGTGAATTTACATAGCTTTTTATCTGTCACCTAAGGACCTGACTGTTCTCTCTGTACGAGGCACACGCTGCTATTTATGCATCTGACAATCCTTCTGCCTACAGGAAACCAAAAAGAAAAAGCATTTATTTCTGTCTTATCAGTTCTTCTTTTCAGAAGTTTCCTTTTCTTAAGTTCCTATTCCTCCCTCTCAATCTTTTCTTAACCTTTTTTTACTTTCACTTATATCTTTTATCAACTTCCTATTGAACGTGTCCAGGAAACCTCTAGATAAGATGGTGACAGATCCAGGAGAAATAAAAAATGCATAGCACCAAAGGCAAAAAAATACATGAAACAACATGAAAATTGCAGAGCAGGCAAATGTTCTCTCTTTTCAAAGTTGCCCACAGTCAGCTCCAACATACTTCCCATAAGTAATACTATCTCACAAACTGCATCGATAAGGAAAAAGCCTTATCGTGTAATTAGACAAAATCTTGTAGTGCCACAATGCGCATTAAATGTCTGATCTGACACCAAATAAATACGTGGGAGGCTTTGCTTCAAAGGTTGCTGGACTAAACCCTGAGTGTGGGGGCTCACTAATGAGCAGCCTGACTTGTGCCCATGAGTAAGGCAGAGGACAGCTACCAGGAAACGCAATCCCTATAGCTCATAATTGTTTAGACATGGAAAATGGAAAGCCACAGAAATAATGAACCGGTCGAGACACAGCCTACAACACATTTGCTTTTCGTGTATTCCACTAATCAAAATCTGTGACACACGATTGGAAGAATAAAAGGTTTACAACTAGAAAAAAATGTGCTTGAATTTGCTATCTAGAGTGGATTGACAGCTCATTCACAACCTTAGCAGAAAAAGCCACTCATTTACACCATTGTGGAGACAATGCAGAGGGAAGTAATCACACTTAGGCGTATGATTACACTGCAGTGCAGAAGAAACCCAGCCATGGTCCTGGAGAGCTCTCCACGAGCTAATTTAACTTGCTAAGCAAATTAGATATAGACCTAAAAGGAATTATTTGTCCCCAACGTAACTTTAACCCTCATACATGCACTATGCAGAATCAATCTAAAGCTTCTTAAAAGCACCAGGTCTTGGAAAGATCAACTTGAATTACAAATTTGCGATTGGTCCTTTGATTTACTTTGTGCTAAAATACAGCCAGCACACAATATTGGCTTTTTACTGCTTTATGGAGTATACAATTACATGAAATAACATCAAACTCATCTAAATAGCTGGCCATTTAACTGTCTGTTTGGAGCAGTTGCACTCTCTGTCATCCTGTGTGATCTAAAGCACAGAGTCAAGTCTGGCTGCTGTTTATAATTTAAGATAGGTAGCCCTGAACAACAGGGCCTTTCCCCATCCTCCCTCCTGAGGAAGGGAAAGCTCTTAAAAGGTCAGGCATCAATGCAGTTTACTGAATAAAGCTCAAGTTTGAAGAATGTGCCTTCTAGACTGATTTTACTGCCTGGGATGTAATGAGTTTTACAGGCTCTCTTTGTTAAATTGCCCTGACAATTTCCATTTCCACTTGCTTCAATCATATTAACAGAAGCTAAAGTTCACAAGTAGTAAAATATTTCAGCGTACTGAGCTGGGTCTCTAAAAAATAGATCACACACTTGACAAACATACAGGACATAACATTTGGCATTCCACTTCCTGTTTGGCTTGGCATGTCTCATTTAGGGCAGGACAAGATGCCCTACCATACTATGTCATTACTCACGGACATAAAACATGGTTATACCAAGGACTTGATAAATCCCATCAGGCACGTCAGAGGGACAAGACTGTCCCACTGAATTGGTGAGGGAAGAAAAAGGGAAATACTGGAGATGCTCCACTCAAAGCAAATGTACTTAATATAAGCTCAATCATAAAAAATCCGGGTAAACAAGTAAGAATTGAAACAGGAACTCCAGCACTGGAATGAGAAGAAAGGAATGTAAATGTGAAGACAGGGGGGAAAATTCTGCTTCTGATTAAAAGAGCATACACACAACTCTCCTACTACCTTGTTGTGTATTTGTCTTTTTAAATCATACAGTACTTAGGGAATGGCATGGCCCTTCCTCAGTCTTTGCTAAGTGTCTAGCACTCCTCAGAAGGTACTGCAATCTAAACAACAATGACCAACAAACAATAGCTGCCTCTTTTCTGGTGCTGAAATAGTTTAATAAGTTCCATATAGTTTGAAGAATATAGCAAAGAAAACTTCAGTGAATGATTATGTGATGCAAAGGAGGATTTCAAAATGATCTTGAACTAATTCAAAGCAAAAGCTTACAATATGCAGCACAGGATTCTCACTTACTTGTATTTTGTTTTATACATTTGTATTTTGATTTATAAATTTTGCTTCCAAAATGCTTTTCTACATTATTTTCCTAAACTGTCAAAGCTCTGACTACACTGTCAGATTTAGCACTATACCGAGCTTTAAACTGGTTTACTTCAAGTTAAAGTGCAACTTGGTGCAACCAAGAGAAGAGCTGGACCATGAAATGCCCTTGCTAAGATGATGCACAATACGGGACACATAGCAGATGAGCATCTTGACCTATGTGAAACATTCAAAAGCCATTTACAAACTCACTGAGAGGGTGAAGTGAGTGATCTTTAGGAAGCCAGTTAATGGGCTACTGAGGATCTTTGGAGGCAAAGAGATAAAAGGAAAATCTATGCTCTCAGAGCAACTCTAAAGCAAAAAATTTGGAAGTACGCATTATCATCCAGCCATTCTCATAAACATTAATAATGCTGAAACAGGGTCAGATACTGTCCATACTTAACATAAAAAGGAAGCAGGACTTAAATAAATGCTGCACTCATCACTCATTGCTCATCCTGAGGCTCAGAACACAATAACTGGCTTGACAGCACAGTAACCAGCTCTGATGTAAAAACTCTTTATTATATATACTTATCCGGTGGCACTGACTGAAGGTGGCAGATAGTACGTGAAGGGGAAAATGAGTGCATAATGGGAATATGGTTCCCCAGATGCCAGGAGGAATAAAACCCTGTAGCAACTGAGGGTAAATCAAAGCTGTACAAAAAGAAATGCTCAGCTCATTTAGATGCAAATATATCCAGACACCACTATGCACCACCTCTAAACAGTACTGCACATCCAGTATTACTTCCATCGTACCGACAAATGCCTGTCTTCTCTATAATAACGCTCTCTGATGAACAAGCTGTGAAAGAGTTAGCACGTATTTACATTCAATCAACAAACTTCATTAGCACAGCAAGACGAACAAAAATCATATCCATAGCAGATCATATCCATCTGACCTTTTCATCTCTCTCTCCCTGAATGTACATGTGTGAGGCAGGCAGACATGCACAGACACACAAGCAGAAACAATCCATAATGTCTGAAGTCAACTTCTGGTCAAGGACCCTCAGTATTTTCTCCAATGGTATTTCATCCACTGCAAGCACTGGATTGTAATCTGTACCATCTACAGAGCTATGCACAGAGGTGGTACTCAAGTAATGAGAGAGAATAGAAAACTAGTTTATTAAATTAATGCAACCCTTTTCATCTAAATAATTTGTTTGCTAAATTACCAATCTACTAGTGCACAGCATTCAGCCAGGATGTGGCCTACTCGTCACAGACTAGCAAAAGTAAACCTGTGCATGTTGCAGGACTTCAGCTCAAGAACAGTTTATTGCCAACAGCCACTTTTCAGAAACCATCCACATGCATGTTTTTCTCCAAAACTACATGAAGCAATTTGAGGTACTTTATCCTTCAGCAAAGGAAGAACGAACCGCCAATTTATTACTTGGAAATAATTTGTTGGCATGTCAGAATCTTTGCTGTTTTTCACGGTTGGGCCCTGATCTGATCAGTCATTTACCATCTAGAAACAAAATCTTTCAAGTGAGTGGTAGAAGTTAATAACACTCTTGACTCCACTGTTCCAGCTTGACAAACACAGGACTTAGCAAGCTGTAATGGTCTGACGGGGTTCTGGGCAGCCAGCTTTGGTTAACAATGCTTCTTTTTCGAATTCTGCTTCTGTAGGAAGCTACTGGCCTCTAATTTGCAGCAAGCAGATTAATTGGGGGGGTTCTACTTTGTTAAGACTGGCTTTGTAGACTTTCAGATGGCTTAAAACTTGTGAAATACCTGCCTAAATTTGCACTGCTTATACAAATCAGATGGGATCCTCTTTCAAACGCGGTTCTTGAAGAAACTGCTGAACGTTACCTATGGTTTAGGTCCCAACATGCCTTACCTGCACCTCCTTTCAGCTCTTCAGATTTGTGAGGGGGAAGGCAGTTTGTGGATTCGGCAGGCCAAAGTGCACATCACGGGCTGTAGCCGGCAATTTGAAAGGTGCCCAGATGGCCAGACTCTAGATCCTGGTTCCAGCTTGATGGGCCAAGCTGACCTCTGGGCACGATTCTGTTACCTCATCTTTGCCTTTGGGCTTAAAACTAAACACAGTAGGCATGCAGGGCCCCCACTGATGGACAGAGGACTTCTGTGGAATGACTTAATAAGGAGATCTTCTCCTAGCTGTAGCTTGACTTTTAAAAGCAAATCTGACTCCTCATTCCTGAATCTTCCCGGTTAAAATCTTGCACCACACCACTAAGGGTGAAACACAAAAGCAAGGCCTATACAAAACCAATGTTAATTGTTAGCTTTTAAAGAAAAAGATGTTGGTGTTTTTTGGCTTTGGGTTTTTTTTTACTTTTAAACAATACGTTGAGGGTGGTTAATTAAAATTAAATGATCAACAGAGATCATTTGTTGATTAAAAAACTCCAATATATTCCATTTCTGCTCCAAAAGAAGACAATGAGATCAGGCATCAAAGCATTTTACATGGGTGAAATGAAGAATAACAAAATCTTGAAACAATCCAGTATATCTTCCTACCAGAAGACTCTTTGTATTCCTGTATTGCACAGTGAATTCAAACATTAACTTTATGTCCAAACTATAGGTCTGTGTTCTAATCCATCAAACTTCAGAACCACAAATCGCTGCTACGTAATTCTGAGCAAGTTTGCTTTTAAACACGATTAGAAGTGGCAGTACCAAGGCTGAGGGTCATCTGAATCATCCAAACTTCTGCATTTGAGTTCTTACTCGCAAAAAAAATGAGTTTTATCTTAAAACAACTGAACTTGTGTCCCTGAAACGTATTTGTACATATATCTGTCATCTGGATATTTGGATTGGGACAGCAAGATTTCATAGTCATCTAACACAAATATTAGACACAAATATCTCTCAAGAGTGCCAATTTGAACAGGGTAGATCATTCTCTTAGCAAATATGTTTTGCATGCCTCAAGGTTTTTCTCTACATAATATTTGTGTGAATAGTAATTCTAACAAAAAAAAAATCAAAACCAAACAAAACCATGAAAGAAGTAGTGAAATACCCATCTATAACTCAGGCCTATGTTTCACGCTGTTTTATCTTCATGTTAAAACTTTTAGCAGTGAAATATCTGCATGGATAATAAAAAGTCATTGGTGTTCTTTATTTTTAAAAAATAATCTTAAAGGTAATAAAACCCTGCCAAACCCATGGAACCTAATCCTCGTTTCCTAAAGCATGTGAGCTTTTACCATGATCGAAGTAGATGTTCCTCACAGCAAAAATACCGAGATTTAATGTTAGGAACTCATCTACCCTTAACTGGCATTTTCTCATTTCTACCTTTCGTTTTGAAATGCAGCATCTTAGAAAGCATTTAAAGCTTAGAAACACATTTATTTAACATACATTCTAAATCTGTTTAACTTACTAACCTAGATAACTAACTAACTAACTTACTAACTAACTTACGTGCTAACTAACTTACTAACTAACTTACTAACTAGCTAACTTAACCTAGCACAACTCAGGATACCGAGCTGTCATATTTATGGTTTTTAACAACAGCAAACCACTTGATATAATCATTAAAGACAAAGCCGAAGAACAGAACTTCCAGCTGTGAACATTTGCAAACACTTGGAGGGTCACCTTAAAACTTGCATTTTTAAAACCTAACATCCGCGTTTGCCTCTCAGAGATTTAACTTGAAGACTCCAAATGACATTTTCCATTCAACATGCAAAATAATGCTGCTTATACACTTGCTAAAAATAAAAGTTTCTGCTGCAAACACCAGGGTGTTCATTGATTGACTTAAAGGTAGTAAAATATACATATCAGGCAATGCACTGCCCAATTGAGAGATGGTACTACAGCACTGCAAAGGCCCGCTCTGAAAAACAGTGTACAACCATGTTCAAGAAAGATGGATGACGAGTGTGTAATAACATACTAAAAAGAACGTGGTATATTTGCAATAGCAAAAGGAAGGATGAAAATAAGGTATCATTCTGCTTTAGAAATGCTTCGTGTGGATTGACAGAGGTGGAAAGACTGAAGTGAAAGGACTGCACTCACATGGGAACAAAGGTGGATGCTACAGGAGGAAAGACATTTGTGAAGGCAAAATTTCCAAAATATGAAGTGAAAGGCTAACACATAAGGGGTTGTCAAAGAAACGCCAGTAAACAGGTGATAAACAGTATTTACAGGTATCATTCAATGCCTGTTCTGACCGTTAAGACCAAGTGACTTCAGAGGGCTGTGTTCTGTGAGAGGTTTTCGTCACAGTATAAAGTGCTTCAGGTCTCAGCTATTACAAATTTAAAAGACCTCTCATCAAAGAAATGGAGAAACCTTTAGTAAAATCCAGTATAAAGGATAAGGTACTAGATGATGCTCCCAGGAGGAAAGTGCCTAAGTTGCTCCTTTGTCAGACTGTGTCCTTTAGATAAGCCTGTACCAGGCTTCCCAGATGCTTTGCAATCAAAGAGAGCCAGTACAACAGTCACTTACAGGAGTGCAGAGGTAGCCTTGTAACTAATCTAATTGCTGACTGACATAAAACGTCCAGCCTCTTCAATGCACTCCTGTAAGCCAATCTGGAAATTACGTATATACTCAAGAGAAGTGAATAGCAAGCAGTAGTGCAATCATGCAAGATGAAACTATTTGAACTTCAAGCAAAGCAAAGCATAGTCTGCATCCAACACTCCTTTTAACATAGAAAGCCTGAGTTCCAGAAGAATTGGAAGACTGATCATATAAAAGAGAGCCATTACATATTTCAGCTAATGAAATTTTTATTCCAAAAGGGAAATATTTCCATTTGCATAGGCCCAGTAGCCCCAGGAGAGAGGGCAAGGCAGTGAGACCCCCATAGCCCCATTACAGCCGGATTTCCAGCTCATTTGGATCAGTTCTAGCGCCTTTACCAAACCCATGATTTTACCACGTAAAATGTGCTGTACAGTAACAAGGCAGTCTGACATAAATTAGGTCACGCTGTTAGCAGTGGTGACCTTTCACTGGTGAACAGTTTTTAAGCAAGGGAAAGGATTTTTTGGAAGCTAAGATGATGCAAAGCCCTCCTTTCACTGACTCCACATGCTGCTTTATGCTGTGTTGCTATAATAAAGGAACACAGCCATATAAATGATACTCCTGGTTTTCCATAACAAGCTATAATTGGAGTAGGTGACAAGGAAAATGTTTAGATAAACAGTGGGATCACAACCTTTTATGCAAAATGGACAAATAAATTATGGAAATATCTGAGAAACCCTGGGGCTGAGTAGCTCTACTACAAGCCATAGACTCAGCTAAAGCAGACAGTAAATCACTAAATCTCATCTCAGGCTTTACAATTTTGTTGTGATTTTGGTTTTTGCCGGTTTGTGCTGACAGATGGAAAAATACTGGCTGAATGTGACCAAGATTTATTTTACCTCCATTTTCCTTTGTTTCTACAGCACATTCCTAAAAAAAACACACAGCATTTTATTTCCAGTGCTTAAAGAATTACTAGTAAATAATCACACTCCAACGGTACACGCTATAAAAACACCACTGTAATACTTTCTGTTACTCAGGAGAATTGTGTAATATTACAGAATTTTCCCAAGAATATTTCTAAATGATCATGCATTAATGCATGCATACGTTTGTTTATATACAGTCACCCAAATACTTATATACAACTATGCATGCACATACTAAATAAACCCCATATGTTCACATACAGAGAGAAAGAACTGTGATACTACACTTAAACAGCATCTTGTATTAACTAAGTGGGATAGTAAAGTGGCAAAGATACCTTTGAAGATGGAGCAGCATTTCTTCAAAGCACCTTCTCTTTACCTGTTTATCAGCTGCATTTAAGAACCAAGGATGATTTAACTGCATGAAGAAATGACACCTAAGACAGACTTCAGTGGCAGATCTCAGAAAGATGCGTCCACTTGTTCTGAGGAATTCAAAGTCAAGTTTTCCAGCACAAAGCCTTAACTATCCGAACTTCAACTTTCTAACTTTATAAATGAAATATCTTATACTCCCTTTCTTAGTTCTTTCTTTTTCTTTCAACATCTTGATAAAAATATCAACATTGCATGCTGAGAAATGGTAATTGTTGAACACGCCCTGCTTTGTTATTTAATGGCACCCAGATAAGCGTAGTTATGTCCATTCTAACATGGGAAAAATATACCTTCTATCAGATACTGTATACATTCTAATTCTGTGTCAGGGGAGGTCCAACTTTTCCAACTACAAAAACGCACTTACAGCTGCTATCATCAAAGTCTTTATTGTTCTCCATGGTATTCAAGACGGCAAGTAGCACAGGAAATAACTGTTGTACCTGTACCTCCCATTACTGCATTGCAGGGGGTATTTTTGGTAGATGTAAACCTCCCCCCGGTCCCCGGGACACACATCTGCTTAGGTTTTCTGAGGAATCAAAAGAAGAATTTGTTATGACTGGATGCTGTGCTGCCAAAATTTTACATGCAGAAAAGGCAGGAGAAGTTCTTTATCTGGGGTGGGGAGGCAGCTCTGCAGAAAGCCAATCAATACAAACTCAGGAAAACCCAAACTGCAAATAACTGGAGTCTAGGAGAGTACTCTAGGGAAGTATCCTGAGATGCTTGTCTGGTTCTTGTAGTCCTGTGTAGGCAACTGCTATAGCACACTATCAGAAATAGAATCTGATGCCAGGGGACCTCCGTTTTGGCCCGATACTGCCAGTTTTACGTTCTTCTATCACTTGCATTTATTTTGATCACATCAAAGTTAGTCTAACATGACTGCAAATAGAGTTCAACCCTTCATATCATTATTACCTCCCTTTCTGAGCACAAATACATACACGGAAAGTCCAAAGACTAAAAAATTCAACAAGCTGCCATCATGACTCAGTTTGCTGCAGAGCCTAATCCGATAATGTTATACAAGGGACAAATAGAGGGGTATTTTTTCCAGCAACAAAAATTATCATTCATTAGCGAACAAAATTGCATCTAAACCTAAATTTATTTAGATTACAGCCAAACCACTCAGACACATCGGTTAAATGGGAGACAGTCATTAATAAGGAAACAACAAGCAGCGTATTTACTAATACAGTAACATTTAGATATTCAGAAAGGGATGCATATATGCACGGGGAATACCTATGCATATTGCTAGTAGATTTGTGTTTACTGTCAGATTATGCACCTGTGTATTTCCAGACTGATGAGTTATTACTCTGGCACTTGCATCTACTCGGATGAAACGCTACTGAAGTTTGCACACCTGCTTTCCAAATCAAACAGAGTAACTTGAAAGTGGCCTGATGTTCGTACAAATCGCATCGCTTTGTTGAACGTGTGTGTCAGTCCAGACTAAGTGGCTTCACCTCTTACAGCATGCACATATCCTCCTGTTGGTGGTCATGTGAATCATCTCCTCCTCTTTCCGAGGAAGCATGGCTGGATACAATGATTTTTTTGTTTCTCACCTTACAAAAGCATCATCCTCATGCTGAGCTACAGGAGAGCATGATTAAATGATACGTCACTGAAAGAAAGGCCACGTCCATTTTCTACCACAGTAATATTTTCTAAAACCACAGGGGTTTGATCATTTCAGAGTGCCCTGGGTTTTTCCTGGTGAGTAAAGATGTGCTTACTGAATTTAGAGCACAGTTTCTCTCAGTCTGAGCTGCACATTCCCAAGCTGCATAGTTGTGGTCGGCTAACTCCAGCGTGGGGCGTTTTGGAGTTTCCTGAGTATGGAGGGAAAAAAGAATTAATCTGACTCCAGTGTTTAACTCGTTTGCAGGACTCAGATTTCCTGTTCTGCAAACATAAAGGATTTGCAAAGAGTGCGTAAGAGCTTCCAAGATGTATAGCTATGTGAGTGCTAAAGATAGGGAGCCCCATTCTTCTCTTCGGCTTAAACTGCCAAAGCTCTGTGGATTTCAGCTGTATTATTACCAATTCAAATGCGTTCCAAGTCAGAGGAAAGTCAAGAACAATGTGTATTTATGAAAAAAGGCCAATTCTTGTTTGGCTGAAGTTCATAACCTGAAAAGAACCCAGTAATTCCACTATTCTCCAAAAATTCCCTAAAAGTTGGCTCCGTCTTTCACTTACCAGCATCTGGTAAGTGCAGGGCATTAGCAGCGTGGAGGTGGATATATTTACTGATTATTTACATTGCAATTTTCAAAGGCAGAGGAATGTTTTAATCTTAGATGAAGTTGCAGTATGAACAAACCCAAGTCATTCTAGAAACTAACACAGCACTTGAAAAGTGAAGTAAAATACCACGGCAAGGTCTATTCGAGGTGACAGCTAGAGAATAAACATGATCGTATGTGCTGTAAGATTTTCTAACCTAGGTTAGTGGCTAAGAAAGGTGCTGAGGTAAGATTTTTGGGAACAAAGGAACACAGCACTGACCTAATTCCTCTGTTAACCAACGGCAAAGTCCCATTCACTTCCAGACAGTAGAATTATGCTAAGTTAAGCACTTCTGAAACCCCCAAAGAAACGTTTGTGTATAAATTTGGCAGGTGTGGTACAAGCAGTGCCAACGCACACCCCCTTTCATACTGACATGCATGATTTTAGGAGCATTACATGCAAGTGCAAAAAGGCAGTTGTATTTTATTATCCCCAGGATCGCATGATGTTCTTCCTTCAAGCTGGCTTGTGAACGTACATCTAAAAGCAGGAACAGGATCGTTAAGCTCAATTCACACAGGCTACCATATAGTTCTCAGGTAGAAGCATGAAACTGTCCAGAGGACACTATGAAGCCCTTCCATTAATGTCATGTATCTTTGCTATCACCTCAATCCATCACTGTTTTTAGAAAGCTTGCTTTAGTCTTGATTGTTTAGGACTCTCATAAGACACAGTCATCTGCTACTGCAGATTTTCTGAAATGTGAAGTTTGCACTTTGCTACAGCACATCTGTGATTTGAATCCTAAATTTAGACAGTGTTTCATCTGGAAAAAACTTCCAGGTTTGGAAAGGCACATCTTCCTACGAAGTTTTGTGATAGAATTGGACACAAACAAATGATTTAGCATCTCCTCAATGCTTTTACTTCATCAGTTCCTTTAAGGAACAGAAAAATATCCTATAGTTACAAAATCTGCACTTCTGGTAAACTATGATTCCATATTATAAGAGTGAAAGATAGTTTATGCCAAACAGCAGCACAGTAAGCAAGTGAGAGAGGATGAAGACAGCGTGGCTTTGGTAAGTGGCACTATATGAAACTTGGAGCTTGCGGTTATTGCTTCTGCAGGACTCCTTTGGCATGGTTAACTTGGGATTAAAAATCAAAGGAGAGAGATATTGGTGCCCATAATTTCCAAATCTAAACCGAGCCACCTTTCACTTCTTTGGAGCTATAATTTGTCATTATCATTTAACCCAGGATTCTTACTGGTGCAGGTCAGTACTGGTCAGTCAGCATGTACTGTGCACAGAAGCAGGGAGAGATAGTTAACGTTTTGGAAAGATAAGAAGAACATTTAGTGCAAGAGTGCTCCACGCACATCCACACGGTTGTGCCAAACATCTCTGGCAACTGGTGAAGCAGCAGCCCCCGCCTGGCTGTGCAATTCATTTGGAAACAACATGGAAAGTGGCCAGCATCAGCACAGCGCAGTTCTCATCTTCTCCTACACTGCTGAGTATGCCGGGGCTTCCAGAGCCACCAGCTCCTGCTCTAACACAAGATCAAGAATATCTTTTAGAACTAGCCTATACAAATGTTTGACTTCATAGAACAGTTTGCTCTGTGTAGGTGTGTGAAGGGGGAAGAGGGGGATGATAGCTGATAATTACAGAATGAAATTAAACCAAAGCCTGACAAGTTCAATGGATAGAAGTCCTAGCATCCTGTTTCGGTATCAAAAGGAAAGTTGACTCAGTCAGTAGGCTGCAATCCACAAACATTGTCCAAAAATGCAAACAAGCAGTATCCTGCAGTCTGGTTAGCTAAATTTTGCAGACACTTCAATCAGAAATTAAGAAGCCTCTTGCAGGGTCCAGTACATCAGATGTCCAGTGTATAGGCCATATTTTACATTTTGTAAGGATAGCACTTTTATTAAATATTTTCATGAATTTTTAAACTGCAAAACACAGAGAATCAAAACTTTGCCTTAAAAATATAGATTAAAAAAAATATTCAGAAGAAGAGCTTTTACTGGAAAGTCTTTCTGTTTTCCACAGTTCCCATTTGAAGGAACAGCCCTTTAGGGTATTGTTATATGACATGATAAGAATAAAATAAGAATAAAAGGGATAGAATTTTAAGAGAAAATGAAGCTGAAAAATGAGCAGGCAGAATGGACTGATTTTAGCTGGTCAGCTGACTCATACCAGAGCAATTCCTGACACCTACACACCAGCCTGGAAAACAAATAAGATTCTTCTGTGGGATCTCCTCTTCCTTAGTCCTTTGAGAAAAACCTGTTGATTTAACTATAGAGCAACCGACTCTCTGTTCCTCTTCAAAAGTTCTTACGCATGGTTCTGTTCCACAGGAAACAGATCTCCTTTATGTGTCACCTAGATGGTGATTACTGCCTGTATTTAAGCTTCTGCATGACGGAGACATGAGAAGATTATGACACAAGAAACAAAATCACATTCTGTAATTCCCTTGCCAAGCAAAACACATCAGAACCTATCAGCACAGTCCTTTTTCAGAAGCAGCTCCTCAGTATACCCTCTGGATGGCCATTACTGCAGCAGAGGAGTTGAGAGATGTTCCTTGGTCTTAGACAACTGCCAACACTAATAAAATACTTCTTCAATGTCCACACAGTTGCTGAGATGTCTAAATGCATTATACATACAAAAGAAAAACCCAGAGAAGACATCCTTCATCAAATACATCTTTCAGTACTTACAAATGCACTTGGAAAAACAGCAGGATTGAAAATACGTCCTTTGTGAATGTGTTTGTTTCAATGCTCTAGATAGGCTGCTAGATACTGAAGAAGATACTAAATACTCTCTGCAAGTACCTATCATTGCCTGACCTCCACTTTATGCAACCTTACAGCAGACTAGAACTGAAAATGAGAGAGGACCATAAAATGTCCACGGAGGTATAAACTGATAGCACAGTCCACCAACTTCAGGCTAACACAACTTCAGACACCTGATTTATCTAGACTTGATTCTTCAGGTGATTTGGACTCATTGGCATCATTAAAAGCTTATAGACAAAGCAGATTAAGAAGTCTCCTCCTGAATACGTAATTCTGAGTGAAGGACTATTGAAAATCACAATAATAGATGTGGCTACGGGTTTTATTAGAACACTGATAGGTTTTTCATGTGTACTAGCTTCTTTGCTCACTTCCCCGAGCCAACTCCCACATTAATAAAACTCTCCTTATTAATTTTCCATGTTCTGTCTATAACATTTTCTAGAAAATGCAGGAAAGGAGCAGATGGAAGAAACAAAACTGATGCATAAACCATGCACATAAGCATTGTCTTGTCTGTGTTGTGTTTGTGCAGTCCCTAGCACAAAGAGACAAATCAATTGTGAGCTTAATTCAGTGACATTCCAGTTTTGCCATTTTCAGTAGGAAAACAAAACAAAAAAACCCACCTGGACCCTATGACCCTGGAGAAGCAGGCACAACATACATACAGATGAATCTGCATGTCTGAGTTGTTTCCTAAGGCAAGCAGGAAGCACGTAATAAAGTAAGGTAGCCACTTCAGCAGCTCCATAGCATTAATTCTTCTCAGTAAATGAAATTATTAACAATCACTTTCGAAACTTACAGACAACTAAGGTGAACTTCACTGGGCACAGGAGAGTGGCAGTGGTCAAAACCACTGCTTTGGGTGCATGTGTGAAGGAAATGAGAGAGGCAAATGAGGAAGAAATGAGAGAGGTGACAACATACACGTGTACAAGAGTCTCACACAGATCTCACATGGGTGAGACACCAACAACTTGTTACACCGAGTGGTCCATGGACCCATGAAACCTCACTTTCCAGCTGCCACCACTACCTCTGCAGGCATCAGTTCTCCCTCAGCTGAATCCTCTCCTGACCACTTCAGACCAGAACAAAAAGAGAGATTCAAGTACATTTAATGATGGTTTTCCCTGCATAGCATTATGGGGTATATTAGCCTTGACAGAACAGGTTTTCCAACACTGATGGGACTTGGAGCATAAATCCACCAGAGTTTAACCTTCTTCCAGAAGCAGCACTCTCAGATAAAATCAGCCAAAAAGGTGTCCAAATGCTATAAAAATGAGGGAGGTGGCTGTATTTAAGCATCGAGAAAATGAGTGTATTTTACTCAAGTATCCACAAGATACTTCTGCTAGCCAGCATGGGTGGGGGTCCAGTTCTGCTTTTCGGTTTTCAAAGATTCCTGGATTTCTATGAGAAAAATTATATTGTGTTAAAACTTCTAAAGAACTTCTTTTTCCGAGCAAGAGCTCTCTCCAGGAAAACAGCACAGACTACAGCGACACTACAGCATACCTGCTCTCACTACTGGAGAAGGCCAGCACATAGCAAGGGCTGGCTGATGCCTCTTTCACCTTTATGGAAAAGCATCCATGACTGGACTGAGGCTTCTGACATTTGCTGAACACAGGTTGCAGTCTTCTCCTGGGCCTCTACGCAAGGCAGCTCCACTGCTTTCCAATGCAGAACAAGAGACAGGGCATTGACTGTACGGTTTAAAGGTATGGCGTAAAAAGGTTTAGGTAATTCTTTCACACTTCGTCTTTTTTCTTCGATTTCATTTGATGGTCACCACTAATTATAGCAATTCTTGAAACAAAACTGCTCCAGGGAAGCTTCCAAAAGTGGAGGCTAAATTCTTCTTCTGCCTCTTCCTTCAAACCTCTTCTGAGCCCTCACTGTTAATTCAGACACTGGCAGGTAACATTGCCTTTCAGTCTTGTTATGCAATTTGGCTTTCACCATGCACAGGAACTAACGTGCTTCTCCAGACAGATTTGTGTTCCCAGGCTCCTGCCTCCTCGGCAATGTGAAGTACTTTGTGTAGAGTCGTCCCAATTTCCTTTGAATCCCCATTTTTTCTAAATACTTTCACTTTTTTTAGAGATAGGAAAAGTCGGTTGTGTATTTACCCTGAACTATCAAACGCACTAAAAAGAACCTATCTGGGATTCCAGGCACCGTGGCTAAATAGCAAAAATAGAGTCAGCCTTATGCAAACAAATGTGTACGCACCAGCTGCCACAAAACCATGCAGGGCAAAAAGACTTCTCCCACCACCCCCAGAAAACAAAGCTCAGCGGCTGGTACAGCTCTTCCCACCCTGAAAGCGTCAGACTTTGCTTTTCCCCCCAAAACACTTGACCATCCAAAACACAGCATTCTAAGTCACATTGTTTCGGTATTTCCACGCATGCAACTGCCGAAATTGTTCCTTGTTCTGAATCCTGAGAATACCCAATACAGGTTTATCTTTCAAGCCTATCTTTAAATGTCTAATTTAAATCTACAACTTTAGAGATTAACGTACATAAAGATTTACTCCTCCCCGAAAATGGCTGATAGTAACCAATAGGTCAAAATACATCTCCTGTCTTTTGTTTCTCTTTCACAGCTTGCCTGATGTGTCAAATTGCCTCTATTTCAACAAGGAGAGGCAGTGTATCTGAGAAATGAAGTATCATAGTCCTTAGTAGGTGTTCACATTCTTCAGTTTGCCATCTTTTACCCGTTTGAAGCAAATATTTTTATTGCCATATAGCAATAAAAACTAAGAGCCAGTAACACAGCACAGCTTGCCTTGTGGGGTATGGTTAAACAGAAATACATGGATGACATGCAGTTACTTTAAGACACAGTGAGTGAATTCAGTAGAAGGCAAAAGAACCTCATTTGCCACAAAGGATTTTTAACAACAAACAACAACTACAATATATATATATATTTAGTATGCTACCGTTGAGAAACAAAGGTTTTAAATCACCGATGTTACTATAAATAGGAATCATCAAATGTGGTGATGGTTTATAAGCTGCTTTGCCTCTATTTTTGTAATTACCTGTTTGTTTTCACTGTTTGAGATTCTAGGCCGGCACCATCTTTGCAGAGACCAAACCAAGCAATATTAAGGGCTTTGGGGGATTGTAGGACAAGGCATTTCTGAAGTACAAAACCACAGCTATTTTTGCTGACTGACACAGTCTAGAGCCAAAGGCTCCTGGTTATGCCTTCAGATAGGCAACAGCTGGAGCACTTGATGGCCAC
>JAVHNF010036418.1:23723-36498 GCA_034783455.1 Micropsitta finschii
CCCCATCCATCCCCTTCATCCACCTCTTTGCTTGGGCACAAAGGACAATTCCAGGACCAGAGTACCTGTGCTCACTGTGCATCCTACAAGGTGTACAGCACGGCTCCTGCGGCCTTTCTGGACAACTGATGCCAGTCACCTCCAGACAACCTGCAGCAACTGTTCATTCAGCAACCTACTACACTTCCATTTACATGCTCAAAACAAAAAGACAGGAGAAGCCAACCTGACACAGACCAAACAAAACTTCGCTTATGTTCAGTCAATCACTCCTTCAGAGAAGCCCACCAGGCACGTCACAAAAGAATAACTATTCCCAGGCAAAGGAACCAAATGAAGACAACTCCGAAGTGAAGAAAAGGCAACTTTGTCACACTGCAGTCAGCACAAATGCATTTCCAACCGCTCTGCAACCCCAGCACTCTCCATCTTACAACCCTCTCCAGAAAGAGGGGCAGACAGAGAATACCAGGGCAGAGCCCACCCCACAAGACACAGCTCTCAAGAACACAGGCGAGCCATAGTCTGAGCCAGGCACTGGAGCCAAAGGACAAAAAAAATAACATTGGAAAAAGTGACCAAGACCTTAAGAAAAACAGGAGCAAACCCAGTTTGAATTCAGATGATCCTGCGATAACATGGTTACTCTTACCTTTGCCATCTGCGCCTGCACGCCATTTGCTTTCAGAGATGCTACTGCTTTCTGTGCTGCTGCTGGACTGTCAAAGTCTACAAAGCCGTAACCTGAAAGATAAACAGACAAACAGACATTTTCATTACCATCCATGTGCATTTGCATACATAAAGATGTTATTTTTATAAGGAAGGCGATCCTTTCCATTCTCTCACACTGTCTCATAGTCTTCCAGTAGCACTGCCACCACCAGCAAACATCACACCTCTATTTTTCACACCTTTCCTCCTGAACTTAGTGGTGTTTTAAGGAAGTGCAATGACCTGAAGCTTCAAAGTGCAGGAAGATACACAGAAGAGGGGACCAGAAGGGAGCTCTTTGTCTGTCCTAGCAGATAAAAGGTCCTTGGCAGCCCAAGAGCACACTCTCATGGGGCTGTGGAGTCCTCCCCATCTCCTCCATGCAAGGAGGCAGTAGTATGCCTTCCCTGTGATACCAAGCTATAGCCTGCAATGGC
Organism: Micropsitta finschii; assembly: GCA_034783455.1. Taxonomy (NCBI): domain Eukaryota; kingdom Metazoa; phylum Chordata; class Aves; order Psittaciformes; family Psittacidae; genus Micropsitta; species Micropsitta finschii. The sequence goes on from JAVHNF010036418.1 coordinate 24,875, forward strand.
TGGTTTCATGAGTAAACACGATTCTTTCCCTGTCCCTTGAACCCATATGAGGATTCAGCTTAGGAAGAGGAGGGTAGCAGGTCTCCAGCAGGCTGGGGCCATCTGTGTAGGGGCAGAGAGTGCTCTTTTAGAGCAGGTGGAAGCAATTAAGGGAGAAATCACAACCTGCACTCTACAAGTGACTGTATTATGTGACCATCTAGAAGATGGTAACATAATAAAGTTACAGCCTGGTTAAACCACATCCCTTTCATCTCATGGCTCTCTCTGCTGAAACAAGGGACACGTCCCTACCAGCAACTGCTTCAGGGGATCATCTGAACAGCAGCTCAGTGAGGTTTGATCTTAGGGACTGGCAAGGCATAATTATCTGCTTTTAAGTGGCTTTCCTACCCCCAGTATTTGGATTAGTTTATTAATCAGCCAATCGTTTCCTATCCTCTTCTTCCCTCTCATTTTTTCCATCCTTTAACCAGACCGGTATGTTCAAGCAAGACCACTGCTGTTAAGCCATTCCCAGGTATCAACAACTCTGGAAGTGTTTTTATTTTCTTAAAGACACAAAGGAGGATGAAGAGGACACAGAATGGACTTTGCACAACTTCTCAGCACTCAACTATCTCTGATCTTCATACAGCATTCAAACACCCTAGAATCATAGAAGGGTTTGGGTTGGAAGGGACCTTAAAGATCATCCAGTTCCAACCCCTGCCATGAGCAGGGACGCTTCCCACATAAAGATTTCAATAGAGTTACAAAGATTCCGAAATCTTGCCAAGCACCTATTTAGGCAGCTGCATGTATTTCACAGTCCATCCAGGGAAAAAAAACAGCCTAAATCTTATTAAGCAATTACAGCACAGGTAGGCATATGCTGCTTCGACAAGTTGTGGCCAGAGGCCACCTCTCTGGCATCTCCCTGGGAAGCTATACGGACAAAACTGAACTGCCTGAAAGCTTTAATAATATTAGCACAAGTATATTTATAGCACAGCAGCTCCTTCGCAGCCATCTCCATTTACTAGGTCAATACACAGCATACAGGAGGTAACCACAGATATGCTTTTCTGCTGTATCCATTTTTATTTCTTTTGCCAGACTTTCTTCTTCCTCCTGGGAGGCCTTATTGCCCTCCTTTCTGCACCAAAACCGGTAGAAGAGTGCGTGCTTTTGATCACCTTGCCCCTCAAGTCATAAACATCTCTTTATTATTACTTTGGTATGTATGCATGACTTGGTAACAGGGCTTAGTCCAATAAATAATTTTGTGCACATACACTTTTCTGTTTTCTTGTCTTAAATATTGTTTGCAAAGTTCTAAGAAAATGGAAAATAGTGAGAAACAGACAAAACTGTCAAAGAAACTGCTGACTTAATTAAAGAGCATGAAAAGCACTATTTTGACAAAGTCAAGAGCTGAAAAGCACTATTTTGATAAAGTCGAGAGCTGAATCTTTCTGTTCTTTCGGTTTTCTGGGTCTGTTTTTTTGTTTGGGGGGGGATGTTTTGGTTTTGTTTGGGGTAAAGTTTTTATTAGGGCATTACTACATATTGAAGGAAAGCCTGGAACAACCGTATACTGGGGCAGCAGAGCTAATAAACACCACCATGAAGAAGTGCACTAGAGTTTGGTCAATTTGGAGAGCAGGAGATGTTTTATCTGGTCAGAATCCACCACTTGATTTTCCCTTTTTATTGCTACCGTGCATGCCATTTTTAAATCAACTTGTTCTTCATCGCATTTTGCTTTGCGGTGTGCTATCCAACCTTACTGTTCACTGCAGAGTGGCAGTAAAGCTGATGCTGCTTTGAAACAAACACACAAAAATATGATACAAGAGAGCAAGAGTCCTTTCTGGAATTCTCTAATGCCTTTGCCCTTCGGGAGAGAAGCTTCTGGGAGGAAGGAGGAGATACAATTAGGTGCAGCTTCCATCTTCCTAGATGGGAGATCCGGACAAGAAGCCAGAGATGCAAAGAGGGAAACCTGAAATGCCTTTGGAAGTCATGGGATGGCATGGATCAAACACAGAGCAAATTACTTTTAAGGCTAGGAAGGTGCTCTTCTCAGGAGACTAAATTTCGTTTTATTTCTCATGGCCACTGGGTGGTAAAAGTGGAAGAAAAAAATGAATATCAACATCAAAAGCAGGTAATAGAGCTGGATTTTTATATTTATCATCAGTGTACAGAGCAGGATTCATGTATGCAGTAATAGAAGGGAAATTATTTTTAGTACAGCTTTCCAGACAGCATGGTAAGTATTCACATCTAAGTTAGTATTGCTTGTAAATATAAACCAGAATGTGTACAAATATTCCAATGCTGGATTATAGGGATTAGGTATATCTAACATAGTGAAGTACTGAACGTCAGGACAGATGTTAATCAAAAACCATGTTTTAACATTTAGCTGTTAAATATCTGTTAAAATTAGATATTAATGGTTTTATAACATCTAAAGCCATGAATATCTTCTAAACATTTATTCAATGGGAACAAAGGGCTATATAACCACATCAGAGTTCCAGTGAGAGTATCGGGACAAAACCCCTTGCATCTTTAGCTGCCCATTATGCATTCTAGTACTGCTACTCCCAGTCTCACTGTAAAACTGTTCTTCTTCCTTCTCTCAGGTTCATTTTCTTTCCACGTAATCTTCTTCCTGTTGCTCCCCCCTCCCGACACATCTCTCCACCACACACAGAACATCAGGACAAAATCACTCCATGGCTGAAAACCCGTCCAAAGAACATCAATCTGCTGCAAGGGAAGCCAAGTTCCCAGGCTGTTTCAGCATTCAAGTATCCTTACGAGAACCCTACAATGCTATATAACAGAAAACCAGGCACGCTGCCTTTTTGTACAGTTTATGTTCTTCCATGTAGATGTTTACAGCCTTTGTTGCTGACCTACACTAACATATTTTACTTGTTTATAATCTCACTTCAGTTTTTGAGTTCTAGGCACTGACATAGCAGTGCTGCCTTTTTTTGTCTGTGTGTTTGACGGTTTGTGGGGTTTTGCTGGTTTGGTTTATATACTGTTCAGGGTAGATTTAGTCTCCACAGAAGCTAAGGCTCCGTTTCTGAACATCCCTTTTCAGCTCTTCCCATAGAATCCCCAAACTCCCTGTGCCAAGAGCTCGTCCCTGGCGCCCAGGCTGTGGCTAGAGCAGGTACAGGCTGGGCTCCCCTCCACACCGCGAGCAGAGCTGGGCTGCTCTGTCTGCCCCTGGCAGGTGCAGCATGGGTGGGTTTGGCTGCTCAGGCTTGGATAACTGTTCCTTGGCTCCTGCTGGGAACAGGCAGCAGGCTGGCTGGAAGCATCCCGTGGGAGGGATTCTGACCAGGGTCAGCCAATGGGATGCTGCTGCTCTAAGAAAACGTCCACATCTCTTTCTGCTCTTTCAAAAACAAGTGCAAGCCCCACCAGCCCCACCTTCTGCTACCCAAAAATTCCACAGCTTTTTTTTTCCCCCCTCTTTTCCTGTGTGTGCACTGCCTCAGGAACATTCTGGTCAATGTGTTAGACTTTTAACACACCCACACCCCTATTTTGTGCAGAACATCATGAAAAACACACTCGGATTCTAAACCAGGACCTTCAGACTCCGCTCGCAAGAATCCATCACCACCACAGGAAACCAAAACTATTTCCCATTTTTTTTTCATGAAGCATCTGCCCTTTTCCTTTGCGAGCTCCAAATGCAAAGAGGGAAAGCTCTGTTATCCCCTGCTGCTTTGAGAGACGGGAACTGAATTTATCATGAATGAGAGCCCCTGAGCTCAAGCGTGCCTTCACTGAGGGTGACTTCGGCACTCCAATGCTACAACCAGTATTCCAGGATCCCAAGGTGAGGTTTTTTGTACAATGACATATCAGTAGTTTATACATGCAAACACACACACAAACAAACCCAAGACGAGACTATTTAGATTAACTGTTAAACTTTTCCTTTAAGAAATAAAACGCCTGCAATTTTGTTTTGGCCTGATGCCATTAGAGCTAAACAATTCAATTTAAGGAATAAACCCAGTGTTTTTGTACCTGTGGGGGAAAGAAAACAACGGAGCATCAGCAAGAAGTTTATGGCTAGCTGCAATAAATGCTACCCAAATACACTGACAGACACTAAACATCTCTGTCTCCTATAACCTAAATGGCTGGGGGCCTCCCGGCCTCAGTTTCACAGTTCCATAATTAAGCTTGGCAGCAGGTTCAAATGAATTAAAACTGAATGTCACGATTTCCTCAACAAATCCCTCATCCTTGTTTTTCCTTACTTGTCAGGAGAAGACCAGCAGAACAGCAATTAGTGGTAAGCAGTGCAGTGAAAAAGAACCAAGTATACACTAATTAGGTCACTTGCCAAACACGTTCATTTCATTGGCAGATTTAATCAATGCTTTCCTGAAATGTCTTAAATCTCCTATGCTAATTTAAAGTTTTGTTATTGTTGTTACTTCAAACACAGATGGGATGCCTGGAGATTTTCAGTTCCTTTCTGCAAATCCCTTTCAAAATAACAACCCCTCATATAGTACCATCACCAAAATTTAGGCGCAGGTTTTAGGAAACAGCCTCTAATTTTATGCCAACATTTTTGTGCCTGCCAATACCTATGGGTGAAATTTTGTGGATTTAAGTAATTGCAGGTGTGTAGAGCTCTTAGACATCAAACTCTGAATTGCCCTGACTGATCGGGTACTTAAGGGTAATGCCAAATAATTTAAGGGACTGCCTGCCATTTGCAGCTCCCACAGTTATTGCAAAGTGCTGGAGTGGTGGCACACAGCAAAGGCAAGCTCCTGCTGCTCTCTATGGGTTTCAGAGCCTGCATCAGGGGAGCTCCATTCACATAGTGATGGGAGTGAGGGCTTGGCTGCCCTTTTGGAGATTTGAGGCAGGTCCTCTGAAAGCAGCATTAGGTATTAGAAGTGAATGGGAACAGAGGTTTTAGGGTACCCTGGAAGTTTGGTCATAGGATCATAGAACAGTCAGGGTCGGAATGTACCTTAAGATCATCCAGTTCCAACCCCCCTGCCATGGGCAGGGACACCTCACACTAGACCATGTAGCCCAAGGCTCTGTCCAACCTGGCCTTGAACACTGCCAGGGATGGAGCGTTTCCTCAGGTCCCCACAGTGGCTCCCTCCTTCCTTCTGGCACTGAACCAGGTCACCCACAGCCCAAGAGGAGTGTGAAAGGGCCGTGCACAGCCAGGCACAGCTCTGTCCTGATGATCCAGGTGAAAAAGAGCAGGAAAAGTGTGAGGAGCAGAGCGCCTTAGGATGCCACTGAGCAAAGGCAGTAAGTTCTGCTGGGGGCTGGGAAGGACAAGCAACCGTGAACAAGGGAGGATCAACTGGGGCTGGGGAGCTGTCAGCTTCACCCTGCCACGAGGCCAACCATTACACCTGACCTCTAACCAGGGTTCTGCTGTAAATCACTTGTATTTAAGCCAAGTGCAACCATGGTTTCTGGCCATCTCAAATTCCATGTATCAGATCTGAAAACCAGAACAGACAACGCTGAGTATATCACGCATGTTGGGTCTTCAAGAAATGTAGGGACTGTCTGAACAAAAAAAGAGAACAAAATCCTCTTAAAAGAGTGCTTGTTTTTTTGTTTTCATTAATCTTTTTTTGGTAATGCTGCTTAGAGGTTGGCAATTGAAAATCATTCCCAAAAGGTGCCGTGATGAGGGAGAGCAACACCAGCCTAGGGAAGAGACAGCAGTGAAAGTTACTTGTTGAATTTAGAAACCAGGAAATAAAATGTCTTTTTCTAACTTATGATGTCACCTCCATACCTATGCATACGTATATAAATATTATGCATATGCACAAGGTTTTTACACGAACAGTAACAGATATACACCGTTAAACAAATATATACAATCCTTTCTCCTTCATGCTTAGATGAAACCACTCAGATTTCAAGAGAACCAAAGTCAATTTAAGTTGTAAAGTTCACTTTTGTCCAGTACTTAGAGTGTTTCTGAACAGGCAGCATTCATTCTGACAATCAAGTAGTCTACAAAAAAAGTGATTATCCAGTAATTTACTACACAATTTTCAGACATTGTTTTACGTTCAGATAAAGAATCAAATTAAATTCTGAGAAGCCCTGGAAAATGAGAGTTAGCAAGCAAAGAGGCTGAATCACCCTTGAACACAAAATTACTGAAAGCAGCCTTTTCTTTCATTGTTCCAATTGTGCCAAAAGATTCCTGCAGCGCCAAATGCTCAGAGTAAGAGCAAAATAGTCCACATTAGTACTATTTTTAAACCTCTACTTTATAAAAATGTTCTCACAGTGCCTCGAAAGTGGTGAACCATCACCTTTTAATTAAAACAGCTAATACATACAGTTAGAAAAATAATTGGAAATGGAGAGCTTAAATGCAAGAAGGGAAAGATAGTCCCTCCATTTCAGATCACTCCCCAGAGATGCACCTACATTGTTAAGTATGCATATAGAGCCAAATTTTTCTGTTTGCTTTAGCTTCATATGGAAATATGGCACAAAACTGTCACTTTGATTATGTTCCTGCAGTGATTTCTTTTGCTTCTTGCATTATGTGATCCCGTTTATAACAGAGCCAGAGAAAACCAGCACTGTAGGTAACAACCAAACACATTTCGGACATCTGTTTGCAAACACGTTCCTAATATGAACATTCAGTTACTCTGATTTAAATAAAGTATATATGAATGGAGGTTATTATTAATTGCACAACTGATTAATGATAATATTTACATGCAAAACCAAAGTATGGAACTCATGATTAATGATAATATTTACATGTAAAACCAAAGTACGGAACTCATGATGATGTTCTCTTGTATTTTAAAATGTTACTAAGTTGAAAAACTTCTGCAATCTCCAGTAAGTAACAGTACAGAAAAGCCTGTAAAAGTATGGTATGTGGGAAAGAAGTACTTATACAGTAAACAAATAACTATAGGTATATGCACATGTGTGTATTTTTTCTAGAATATGATTCTTCCAAAACCCTGCTTTCTGACAGAACAAAAGCAGACCCCAAAGCTGACAAGAGCAATCTGTGAAATATGATTGCAATAACAATGGCAAGCAGGAGAGGAGTGAGCAGTACAGACGTAGCAAATATACCTATCAAGAAAATGATATTGCACTTGACTACACTCAACATTTGTACTGCATTTCTGGCAATTCAAAACCACAAAGACCGGCAAACTGGGGAAAATTCTGGAAAGAGCACAAATACAGCCATAAAAATCCAGATTTTGCGAACAGCAGAACTCCGCTTGATTATCCCTAACAATATAGCAAGTGTCTGGAGTCTTCAAAGTAAACCTAGATGTGAGGAGCTACGGGTAACCAAACTGCAGCACATGACCAAGCATACGCAGTGAGACGTAAGCTTTGTGAGGACCAGTCTAAGAACACAAATGTTGGTGAAAATAAACTAAGAGGGAAGTTGAGAAACGTTTCCTGGTATTCTGCTAACAGCACGAACTTGGATTAATCATAAATGTAGTGACGGAAAACTCATTGCTAGAGTTTCTAAATATGGACTGAATAAAGAAGAGCACATACTGTAAATGTTGCAATGGCAAAAGGACAAGAGGTAAACACACTTTTCCACCTTTAACTTCTGAAGTTACTCTCTCTGCAAGCCCCACTGGTTCACTGTCAAAATCCAAAATTAAGATTAACTCTATTTTTAAATACAGGGATAGCTCGCACCTACAATTTCCATATAAATCAACATATAATTTCATATGACAGTTATTTAGTACTATAGCTTTACTATTGGTGTATTAGTTATATCATGCAGTCATTAGGTTTAATTTTACTAGACTTTTTAGCATGACACATTCATTGTGGCTCTGCAGCTGAGATGAATTTCACACTTGAAGCAGTGATTGAAGCAAGCAGAATGTTCTCCCAGAAAACAAGTACTCCAAGAACAGTGCTTAGTTACATATTTACATAAAAGAGAGGGAAGGATACAATAGCAGTTTCTTCCCTTGACTGAAGAAACACTCGGTGACTCACAAGTGATAATGTTTTGCAATACCCAGAACAAAGCAGCCAGAACTCGCAGTTTCAGATCAAGACCTACTTTCAGAGTTACGGTATCGATTAATAGCCCCCCTGAAAAACTTGACAGGAACCTCACACCCAAAACTGAGAAAGGGTTTGCTTTTTCAACAACTATTTTTCATGTTCGTTTTCCTCTCTCATTACAGCAATGTCCAGATGCTGCAGTTCCAAAATACCACAAGAAAGACTATTTTCTTGGCATTTCCAGCCAGCAGGAAACACTGACACTCTCATGAGAAACTCTGTTCTTCTGAGGTTTCATGCTCAGTTATGCAGACTCCAGAGCTTTACTTAGCTTGGGTAATGTTTGGGTAAGATACGAAACCAAATCTCTTGAGATTTGTCCGTCCCTTATTTTAGAGCTGAGTGACTTGAGTAAAAAACCTGGTGTACAGAAACAGTTCAGGAGAAAAGAAATAAAATCATTCAGCCATTATCCCTGAAAGCTCCCAGGGCCTGTATAAGACAAGCAATTTTCTCTCCTAAATACTGGACCTCAATTTACCTGAAGCTAAGCAAATTATCCACCAGCTGTTCACCGAACGAGCATCTAACTTAAGAAGTTATGAGACTAAGTCCAGCAGTCCCATGGACTAGTTAGAAATGAATGCTGATATTGCCATGCACCTCTCGGGCTTGATATCTGGCATGGCACTCCAGCAGGCACTGATGGGTACACATGAACAAAACATGCATATCAATGAGAGCTCTACTTCCACCGTATGGTACCTATGGAAGAAAGCAATGGAATACTGAGGAAAAAATGTAATCCTTCAGCAGTCAACTCTTCCAGCATTAGGTTTAAACAATGATACTATTCTAGGAGGCAAAGGAGGATGTTCTGTATCACCCACTGCTCTGTATGAGAAATAAAATATTCCATTCTCTTCCTCTCAACAGTAGGTTGCTCAGCATCGGTAACATTAAGTAACTGCAAATACTCGCAAGTAGGAAGAAACAATCTGACAGGAGAAGATGCACTTGGTGATCACACTGTGATTACTGTACTTTATTAAAAATAATTTTCATTTCAGTATGTTTTGACAAGAAAATAGAAAGCATCTTGTGCAGGCTTCAGGAAATATTAAAATAACCCAAGGTGATGAACATGTTATTATTCAGCCTATTCCAGAGGGAAGGTGCTCGAGTACTGAAATGGTTTTCATTTCAAATACACATTCATTTTCAAGACACCGCACTTGAAAAATTGGATGGTATGTTTGTCATACAGTAAGCAGTGATAAAGAGCACAGCAATTTATGTTCTTTATGCAAAGCACTTGTAATTCAGAAAGCAACTATAGTTTCTAAAAGGCAGCAAAGCGATAGCACTTTCCCAAGAAAGTGAAATGTGGGGGGCTTTTATGCCAGTTGGCCAATTTTGGCACATCAACCTTTGTTATGATAAACATTATGGATAACATGCGAAGAGCTCCAATTCCAACCCATCAACAGTCATGATATCTTAGAGCTTTAGGCAGAGATGAGCAATACCTGCTGAATATTTCATGATCCTGATACTAAGAAAAGGATCCTGATACCACCATCACCATAATGCTCAAATACCAACAACCTTTTGAGCCAAGAGGGCAGTGTGCTGTGGGCACAACCAACATTACACCTGTGCTGTGGAGGGGAAGCACAGCAGGGATGGACAGCACAAAACAGGATAAGCCACAACACACAGGTCTGGAAAAAAAAAACATGTTAAAATTATTGTGTAGATTCAGTGCTCTACAACTCTGGTCTTACATGGTACTTCAGACTATCACAATTTAAGTACCCCTATAGTGTTACAGCTATATTTCCCATTACTGTTTATAGCGTGATCTTTTCCAACAGATCCTTTTGCAGTTAAATACCAGTTGTACCATCATATATCAACCACATTTACCTGTAGCCTGAAGTTCAAAAATGCTATTATGGGTAACCAGACATGAAAGGGACAGCTAAGGAAAAAAAAAGAATGGGAAGAAATACCGCCAGAAAATCTGTTTTCAAGATCTCCAATCTATTTTTTCAGATTCAAGATGGTTCTACAATCTAGGTGAATTGAAGATGCTGATGAAATGGTTGAAATGCTGTCTTTTAATCTAATCTGAATTTCTGAACCTGTATAAGTTTTCTTACCACTACAAGTTATCATTACAAGTTTCTTATCATTACCTCAAACATGAAAAAGAATCAAGTGAATAATATGCTTTAATCTTAAGCAAATACATTCCTTCCTTCCTTCTTTCTCTGATTTAAGGTAGCTATTTAGTGCTATTTTGACTGTCATCTTGTATTTAAAATCAGCTGCTGGTACAGCACATGGCAATCACACACCAAAAAGGTACGATGAAGGATGCTATCTGGAGGCCATACTGAAGCCACCTGAATAATGACTGTGAGGCATCAGGACATGAGACCAGCAGAAGGACAATCCCCTGTGCACAAATGCCAACATGTATGAAGCGTCTTGCACACTGAAATTCATGTCCACAACAACCCTTTGCACATCTTGTAGAGAGAGAAGGCACAAATATGGGGCTGGAAGATGCATCCTGGGTTTTTCTGTAAAGTGGATGATTCTAACCCTACACTAGATGACCTTATACCAGTGACTCACATAATTTCACCCTTTTATTACCCTTTATCTGCCGGAAGGATCTCACCTGATACATCCTTGCAACATATTTGTTGCCTTCACAGCTATGCCTATCTTCAGCTTGGGAACTTACAAGAAAATCTAAGGCTTCTATCATCGTTTTTCTTTATCCCCTATAGATAAGCTTCCATCTTCCCATGTAGTGTTTCTCCTATTACTTCCTAAGTAGATTAATTTACTATTGGATTTGTTCCCTTTCGCACAATCCAAGATCATCTTCAGGATCATCTAATTACTTTTTTGTATAATTGCCTAATGCTTTGTGTAACGAGGAGATATCAAGGGAGTTTTGGCAGCAATACCATTTAAGGTAAGATGAGAAAACTGGTATATGCCTTGGAAAGAGAGAGGTAGGTGGGTGTTGCCAATGATGCTGACTTATCTATCTAAGCCTGTACCCAGATCATAACAACAACAGCAAGAAGCTGCATCAGTAGCTCCTCAATATTCAGGCACCTTCTGAACATAAAACTATTTGGTTAGGGTCTCTGGTGAACCTTAAGGGTTTAACTGAAGAGCAAACCCATTGATATATGTCGGCAGTGAAAGGCCAAATATACTGTGGAGAACAGCTTTCAGTCAGTATAGAGAAAGGTATGCATTTAGATGCTTAGTAACAGAATATACATGGAAGGGAAAAGGATTTTATTTGCAAAACTGTTCTATTTTAATCATAGAATAGCTAGGGTTGGAAAGGACCTTAAGATCATCTAATTACAATCCCCCTGCCATGGGCAGGGACTCCTCACACTAGACCATGTAGCTGAAAGCTCTGTCCAACCTGGCCTTAAACACCACCAGGGATGGAGCATTCACAACTTCTCTGGGCAACCCATTCCAGTGCCTCACCACCCTCACAGTAAAGAATTTCTTCCTTA
>JAVHNF010036420.1:14039-37960 GCA_034783455.1 Micropsitta finschii
TCTAACATATGGGCAGCTTACAGGTAAGGAGGCTCACAGCACTGAATTTTTATACCTTGACTTTTGCTTGACCCCAGTGGTTGTTTGGTTACTGGAAACCAAAAGAATTGGAATAGTGTCACAAATTCCACAGAAGAGGCTTGGCAAGGGATCACTGCATTTCTTATCCCAAGCCAGTAAGACCACATTTTAAGATGGGCCCTTCTGAGTTGACAGTTCCTTTATTAGCTTCTGTACAAACAGGAATTACAGCAGAACACCATCAAACCATAGCAGGCAGTCATGTCAAGCAAACATTGCAAACACAACAGTATATGGAGAACTGGAACTTGAAGGAAAACCAAAGCAGTAACCTTAATTGCAGCCTAGGTTAGGCATTCAACCAACCAAAACGGGATGCTGGAAGCACAGTAGAAAGTGAATAACTTTTGGCTTCCCTCTGCAAACCACTCTCCTTTCTAAATGTTAATGGTCAGCAGGATCCTTAGACATGGTTCACAACCAACTTCTGGTTGTCTTTGAACACAGTTGGTGGTTACAACTCAAGGAACACTGCAAAGTCACAAAATGAAGGCAGAAAGAGCATGCCTGCATGGGTTCTGCTACAGACAGAGATCATGCTACAGACACAGGCAGACTATGCACACTGGACTGCAGTCTTCAGGAATTTGAGGCACAAAGACTGATTAATCAGAAAATTCCAGTGTGGTGCATGAAGTCTGGGAAAGAAGAGCACACGCTGTTTTGCATCTGCTTAGTTAGCTTCAATGCTGACAGAAGTTTACTGTGCCAAGCAAAATGCAATGCAGTGTCCACCATCATCAATTTGGGGGTCTCCAGGACTAGGCAGCAGATCCCTTCATACCTATTACCTTCATAATCACAATCCCCAGCTGATCTGCAGTTCTTTCCATTTCTCTGTCCTTTACTACCTCCTTATTGCTGCTCCTTCTCCATCCTCTCCCTAGCATAGAGCATTCACAACCACATCACCCTCTCTTCCAACCACTCTTCTGGAAAAGCTGTTTTTATTTCTCATTACTGAGACAACATCTTCATCACACCAGAGCTGCACTGGTTCATACTGGACACAGGCACAGCTGTGGTGTCAGGGATTAAATCATAGCCACAGTGAGCTCTCCTGGACTCTGACAGTGTTGAACTTCACCCCTGCACCTTCCCTGGGCTACAGCAACATGAGCTCCAGGAGTCTCTCTGAAATTCTCTTTTAATATTTCACCATTTATGCACAGAGAATATTTTGGCTTCTTTATCAATACACTTCTGCTTGGAAACTCCCAGTTTGAATGCTGATTGTGTTTTGCATAAATTAACTAAATTGCAGCCCTTCTGTTTCATTGGTACTTTTTGTCTGCTTCCTTCATGAACAATGTCAGGGAGATTGCAAGCTGACTACAATTCTCTTTCATAAGCAAGAGGAAAACAACATCTAAGAGCCCAATCAGTACAAGTTTCCTGATGTCTGTTGGGTTTTATAAGCTACATTGTACTCTGGCATTTAAAAATTTCTGTATATTTGCTTCACTTTAAGGAATGAATGTAATGACTGCCACAGTGTTCTGCACTACTGTTGTCTATTGATAAATATGGAACAGGTATAACAACAAGCTTGCTCTTTTCTTCCATTTAAAAATTCACTGAGCTAACAAGCTATTTGTGCAGTGCCAAAGTAATGACAGGTCCTTGCTCTTGAGTTTCAACACTCAGTTTCCCTAGGGAGTTCTACTGCAGGCTGTGTTTCACAAGTAAGACAAGACCAACAGTGATGTTGGGCTTCCAGGCCTGTTGATAAAACACATGAGCACAAAACTCCGTTCAGGTGTTGCCTGAGTCTGGAGGGACCTATAGCCCCACAGCTATGGAAGTTCCATCAACAAATGGCACTTTTTTAAAGAAATGATCTCTGTCCTCATTGAGAGAACCTTCTAACACTGAAGAAGTCTCCAGGCTGTGAACTGGGAGCGGAGGGAGAGGTTTGCCTAATGCCTTTGGGTGCACAGCTCTTGTGGGTTAGACCCAGATGCTGCACAGGAAGACACATCATTCACCTGGGGGCCTTGGTATATGAAGCAGAAAATACTGAAAAGTAATGCTGCAACACAGACTCTGCTGTACTTAACTCCTTTATAGGCACATCCATTCACCACAAGGCACATCCTTGTAGCACCTCACTTTGGGCACCAGCACCAAACCTTCCTCTTCTGCAGCATCCGCATGGGAGGAGCTCAGCAAGACAAAGCAAGCATCAGCAAGTGTAGCTCAGGTGAGATCAGACATTTCTAGAGAAAGGGGAAATGTTTGGGGAACATTTCACTACTGTCTGAAAGTACAGAAGGTGACAGTTCAGAGACAGCCACAGCTCTCCCTGGCTACAGTGACTGTTTCTAAAGAGCAGCAGTCATGGTTTCAGGCTTGCTGAGCCTTGTTCTTGGGACTCTGGGGAGCAACAGCCAGCACAATGGCTGCGAGCAATACTGGAGTCTGCCCAGGCAAGGGAAGGGAGGGAGATGGTGATGATGATAAAAGCCTGTAATTATTCCTCTGCTTGTCATCTTTGTTTAAGCTACTGCCATTTTCATCCAAGGGAATCACAGTCCTTCCAAGAGAGTTGTTCTGGATTTCTTAATATTAGGAGACACTTGTGACATTTGTTCTACCCTGGGCATAATTAGACTTAAGGCATTTTAGTGCCTTTTCTCCATAATGATCTCCCTGTTTCTTTATACGAGGAACCCAAAGTTCATTAACAAGTCTGTGCTTCTGGAGAGCTGTGCTGTTCTCCGAGAAAGTAATGGCTGCAATGCAAAATGGACGAATCTTTGCCTTGCCTGTGTTTCCTTTCTGTAGAAAGGCTGTTATTACAGCTTCTCTTCTAGAAACACCACATCAGTGCAATAGAGAAACAACATTTGCAGGGATTCCTGACACTGTAAAAGACAGAAATCAAGTTCTCAAGATCCTGTATAACCAGTGACCAAGCTGATCATGGATCTCAGGAATCCAGAACCTCTAGCTCTTCAACAGATACACTCCTGTCTGAACCCTGCATTGCAGTCTGCTCTCTCCCCTGATGTTTATATCTGGTGTACACTACAGGAGAGCTGCTTACTTTCAGACAGGCAATATGATCTGCTTTGTCTACATCTGATTTTTATTCTTCAGAATAGAAACCCTAAGCAACAAATACAACACTGCAACACATAGAATCAGCAACCAGCAATGCTGCCATGCAGTCCAAACAGTTCTCCAGAACTCACACAATAGCACACACAGTTGCAGGGCTCATCTCACTCAGACGTAAATTCTCTGCTGATTTTCCCCAGCACAATTTTGGATTGGTGCACACCAATCCATTTACAAACTGCAACACATCAGTGACCACTGTTCCATCTTCCTAAAGAGGCTTCAGCTTCCAGAAAAGAAGCTTGATATTTGTTCCTAACTACAGTCACATAGCACACAATCACCCCAAGCCCTTTCAGCTTACAAAGAACGCTTAAGTAAGGGAATATTTTTCTTAGATCACTCTAGAGAATAAATTTGTGTTTCTCAACTCAGTCTTCATTCCTAGTTCTCAGCACAGTGCATAGTCTGGCATCAGGAACATCCAAGGAAGGTGCAAACCCTGCTTTCAGACCAGGCATTTACCCAACCCTTCACCTGAATGAGGCAGACAAGTGCTTGGGGGGTGCAGCTGCATTTTTAAAGCATTCCAGGTTAGTATTTTAAACTTCACTAACATGGAAACTTGGCTTAGGGACTTATTTCCAGGAAGCTGAGGACTGTGAGCACAGAGAAACAATTCCGTGAGCAGACTAAACTGCCTGAGCTAGGCAGCCCCACGTCTGGATACCCGCCATCTCACACTTACTGTGCTTACCCTGAACAACATTCCACATCTCTGCCTGGGACCATCTGCTTAGAAACATACATGGGAACATAATTCAGATCCCCTGATTTTTTCCTGGAATGCAGGGCACCTTTGCTTGGGTACTACAGCACCCTGCTCTGCAGCTCTTTCCAGAGAATTGCCATAATGCCATTATGGCTTGCCTCCATTCACACAGTGCACACAGTCAAGCCGGGATCAGAGCACTCAATGAAATCCTTAGTCCACACTATTAGCCACAATCTCTCCCTTAAGGGATTATAAACTAAAAGCATCCCAAGTTTGCAGCCAGCATATTTCTGATCCTTGTTTCACCTACTCAGACAATGCTGCACAACAGGACACTTGATTTCTGTTGCATTCTGGCTATGGCTACTCTCAGGCACTAATCTAGAACACAAACTGCAGTTACAAGGCCAAAATTCACTAATTACCTGGACATTTATGTAGCGACTTTATGTATCAGTTAAAGAAAATGCTCTGACACAAGGAAACAAGAACAAAAAGTTCGTTATTTGTCAAGTCTCCCAGCTATGCACAGGGCTTTGCAAGCAAAAAGGCAGTGGGCCAAGTTCCCAGGAATGCTCAGTTCCCACTGAGAACCACCTCTTCCAGTTAATTGGAAGCTCAATGCCAAGCTCTTTGGAAAGGTGTCTCTTTAAGCAAAACAATGGAAACTGCTCAAAATAAGAGTCCTGAATAAGTCATCAGAAAACAGACCAGGAGTTCTGTTTACTGATCATAGAGACATAAAGAGACCATAAGTAGTATTGTTATCTTTAAAACATCTAAGGAACCTGAGATACTAAGAAACTTCAGAAGCAGATGGGAAGGTCCCTTCACCCCATCGCTGGCTTCAGGAAACCCCAACCTTAAAAGCCCTGAGGCTTAAAATGTTGGAGACACTAAGCAACCACTGGGCAATTGTAATTAGCCATTTACACACACATAAACCCTGCCTGCACTCTTCCACAGCAGACAAACTGCCCTACTTACAAAATAACCCTTAACTGATCTGCCAGAGGCAATAGAGCCAGTCAGGGCCAGAACTGGATTAAAGATCCAGGGATTTCCAGTCCCCTGAAATACCCATTAAATTGTATCGCCCTGGTCTATTGCCAACTATTAGGAAATTACCCGAGCAGGGAGCATTCCAAAGAGCACTCGCAGACAGGCTCAAGCTCTGCTACAAGCCATATTAACTAAATGGATGGTTTGGCTGGGGAACAATGTTAAAAATACTTAAGCTACAAATTAAAAGCGTGTTTGAGAGCTGTGCTGTCAAGTTAGTTGTCATCTTAGCTGCAGCATCACCAGTACATGAGCTTATTTCATAACTAAAACCTCCAAATCCCACACAGTGACCTATATTTGAAGTGTGGGTCTCTGGGAAAGTTACTGATTGTCTTTCGAAACTTGCCAGAAGCAAGTGAGTCCATATATATTTCAGGATAGGGGACCAGGCACCCAATGCAAGGCTGGATTCCCAGTGCTGGAGGATGGCACAGCACCAGGGGATGTACTCCTTCCCTGGAAGGGAACCATGGGTTGTTTGTTCTGTTACCAGGCCCACAGGAAGGCAAGGCTCACCCCAGTTTGTCCCTTGCTGACCCAGCAAAGGAGCAGCTCAGTACAGTCACAGCCGTGATGACAGAGGTGAAGGGCTCTCCTTCCTAGTAGGGTCTGAGAATGCAAATCCACACCTGCAAGGAACGACAGGCAGTGTGAGTGTGACAAGGCATATGAAAGGAGGTAATGCCACCTGCGGGCCACAAGGCACAATTATTTTCTGAAGGCAGATGCCGTTTGTTTCAGTCACATCTAATCAGTGGAATTAACAAACCTGTCTAGTGAATAAATTCTTCTGCCTTCAGATCACACTCTGCAGTTAGATATTCTTTGTTATATTCAGGCACGTTGCCACTGTTTCTGCACTGGGAGCTCTCACTAGGAGAGGACAGTGTCCTTCAATAGGAACAAACTGAAGAGGCTCAAGAACCTGGACTGAAGACAGCATGGCCAGACAAGGTGGGATTTCCTCCTCAGCACTCACTTTCAACCATAAAAAAAAAAAAAAAGTCATCAACAAATGCCCTTTCATTCAGGACAGTTGAGCAACCTCAGCTGACCCAAAGGCCTATCCATTGTGCAAATACCAATTTCTGGGGAAAGAGCTTATTTAGTGGTCAGGCAACAAAAAAAGCCTAAAAGTCAGAGCCACAGAACTAGTGCTTACAACTCTTCCTGTGTTTCTATGGCTGATAAAGCACTGCACAGGCCTGATAAAAGCATTTCTAGATAATGAGAAAAATAGGACTAAATGAATGAGCCTTAAAACAGGGAAGTGAAAAAATTCAGAACCCTGTTTTTCCAATATTTCTGCTACACCAAAAGTTGCAGAAACACTTAACAGTGTTTTGTGTTGCCAAGTCTATATCAGAACTAATGTGCTGAATACATTTCCCCACTGAAATATGTGAGGCCATTTGGGTATTATTCTGTGGGCTGGGTAAGCAGGAAAGTAGAATGCTGAGCAGGCACAGCCAGAGAAGAACTGTGCTATCTAGGAATGTTACCATATCTCAGGAAAAACTTGGCAGTTTCAACTTGACCTCCGTGGCTGACAACAAACTGTGCCTCAACAGCCTGGTGGGCTGCCTATTCCTTCTTCTGCTCTGGTACCAGTAACTGCATATGGCATGGTGCCTGCAAAGTCTGTAGCTCCCAGACAGGTTAGCTGCAGAATAAACACAAACCTTTTAGTCTCTTTCAAAAGAGCAGTCTGATTCACTTTAGGTATCAAAGTCTCATATCTGTGCTTACAGGATGCTTGCAGACTGCATAAATCACTCCAGGACCAGATAAATAATACCTGCTTGTGTCTTACTCTTGATTCTTTTCTGTCTAATGATATTTATTCATAGCCATCCCGTAGAGGGCACATTAACTTCGGTTTTACTTTTGTATGTAGTTACTAAACACCACAAAAACCTAGAAATTCTCTTTCCAATCCTTGGCCTTCTGTTAAGTTTGCTGGAAACTGACCTAAGCTTTTGGGAAGAGGACGAAGCATTGGACAGATAAGCCCAGGTTCCTTATGAGACACAGACTTTGGGCCTCAACTCAAACCCATGCTGCCTCAGTATTACATTCTTTCCCAGGAGGAGCTTTCTTTGCTAAATAAACCCAAACACATTAGTTCTAAAGTGTTGCTGAGAGGCCTCTTGGGAACAATTTTCAGGTGCCTCATGTGGCTGTTCTTGAGAAACCATTTCCATGTTGGGCTACATGTTTTGCAGTGCACTGTGGTTTTCCCATCTAGTAACTGGAAGCCCATTATTAGAACAGCTGTGTGGTTATTTCTTAAAAAAAGAAGGGTTTTTTCATTTGAAAAATCAAGTGTCAACAAGCTTCCTGCAGGGCTCTTATGCCAATGCACCTTTCATTTCAAAGGACACCATCTGTCTTTGTGGCACATCCTTCTGTTTCCTGCTCTATACCAAGTAGGAAGAATCTTTAATAAACAAGGAATTCAAAACATGGGAGAAAAGCAAATGAAAGCAAACAATTTGCCCAGTAGTAAAACACAAGCCATTTGCAGCATGAGGCAGAACAGCAGCTTGCCAGTGAACTGCAACACTACACAACAGTTAACGGAAGGAACCAAAGAACCCTGTCTCATCCATTTGCAGTGGTTGGGGAAACAGAGGAACAGAATGCGATTAGGCAGGTTGGAATTTAGCCAGGGCAATGGAGATAATGGTTCTTTATGAAAGGTGCCAAAGGATATTTCATGAACGCATCTGTTCAGGCCTGAAGGTTTACACTACAATTCCGCTAGAGTACCTTGTGTGCTGAGACAATATTTCAGGCCTAAATCAAGAAAGCAGCATGCCCTCTATCAAAGTACCACAGAAACTATTTGTTCTATAAAGATCAAAGTTTTCTTACTCAGACTTGACTTGCTCAGACTTAGGATCCCAAACTCAAGATTGTCTGTAAACTAGCACCAGATAAAGTGGAGGACACAGAGAACATCTCTGATTCTTGATTTTGGTAGCCATGTATAGAGTTCCATTCTTGCTCTAGAGTCAGTATGGCCAGAAGAGGATGGACTGTGGAAGAGAGTTCCTACCTCTGATTAACAAACAAGTCACTCAGCCTTATCAGAATCCCCAACAACAGAATTTCAACCTTCTAATGGTGTTCTAAGATAACCAAGAAAAAGGCCTTATTTACATACAGGGAAAAGCAATTTGATAAAGTACACTCAAATCCATACTACCAAAAGTTATAAAACAGTGAAAAGAACTTGCACTCAAAGTATATGTGCTGTTTACTAGCAACAGCAAAAGTCTTACTCCTAAATTGAACAGACTGTGCGGAGATTGAGGCCTTGGATAACCAGCCCCTTCAAAATTACCATTTTCATCATGAACAGTAAAAAGTAATCTACGATGGCAATTCTCTCCATTGGAGACTTCCCCATTGTGTGCTCTAAAGTCTTACTTTCCAAGTCTTACTTTCTAAGACTTAGGAACAGCCTTTCAGCTTTTCCACATACAGTCAGTACCTCACCCATTCATTGAAGTAACAGCATCAACCTTTAGTCTCTCCTGCAGCAGCTGCCTTGAGATGCTTCCAGCTGTCTCCTCACCAGAGATGCATTGTAATTGTTCCACCAGGGACAGTATCATTGTCCTTAAACATCAACATCTGGCAGATCTATTGTAGGGACTTAAAAGATAAAAGCAAGTCAACATATTCTCATAGAAGACAGACCAGCTTAAAAAAAAACTTAGATGGTGACCAAATTCTGTCAGCTGTGCTAGTGTTCTGACTCTACTGTCCTAGTGCACAACAGACACCTTGGGTGCTGTGACAAATTGGTGAGCAATTACAGAAGGATTTTTGTTCCTGCCCACCTTTAGATTTTCACTTGGATGACAAACTTACTTGGAAGACACAGAAGTAGAGAAACAAAGTAGTTAACTCAGGTGAATACCCAAAGCTGGTTGTATCTTATGTTCCTGTTTGCTTTGTTAAAGCCTAGGTATCAACATACACGTTTAGTCTAATGTGTACTAAGTAGATCACATGGCTGTTTAATCTGTGTTTCCAGTTTACTACTCAGGGGTCTTGTGCCCCTCACTCAAGGCATGTGGTGGCTTTACCAGGGCACGCAGAGACTATTCTCACTGTTGCATCAGCTAAAGTCATGCAGAGAAAGAGAAGGGAGGTCAGGTATTCTTCTGCAGCAGCTGGCAGAAGCGCTAGAGCACACAATGGAGCAGCCAGTGTCTGAAAAAGGGCAACTGCAGCAGTAGAATATATAGAGGACTCCTGAAATTAGAAACAAAAACACCCATCAGCCAAGTGTCAATCATTCACATAGTCCCACCACCCTTCTCTAGGCCTAATTAGAGTTTGTTACTGCAGGATGTCCAAGAGCAACACCACACCAAAATTAAGTCCAAAATGTCCTTCCAGGCTAAAGTTTGGAAAGGTAAGGATTTTGGATGAAGAACTAGATGCCAGTCTCAAGCAGCACACATTTTCTTCATTTAATAAAGATCTTTAGAGTTTCAGTTCTGACAGAATTTTAGCTGCAAAGCACTTTTGGCACGGTCTCCTCAACGAAAAAGGGCAGGAGAAGCTACTTCAAATCTCTGAACTTCTAATGGATTGTTTACTACACAGCATGATGAACTCCACACTCAGCCCTGGTTTGACAGATGACAGCATTTATGCCAGGGGATGTTTCATTGCTCAAAAGAACACACATTTCATCTAGACAAAAGTAATTTACCACACATTGGTTTATAAAACAGTCACAGGATTTATTGAGATAAATACAAACAGAAAGTTACATAGATTCTCTATTACAACAAATGAACAACACTTCCAGAGTGTCTCCACTTAACTGGGCTCTAAACAACACTGTATACAGACAACTGCCACTGGGGCAGCATCCTGACTGATGCCAAGTGCATTATCATGCACAAGACACCAATGAGGCTGAGTTCTAAGCAACATGACTAACATGCTTTGGATTACAAATGCTTGATAATTTCCTATAACATCCAAGCAATATTGCACCCACCAGTGTTTTCATGTTCCTTAGCCGGAAATGTTTAAAACTAAGTTTCTAACAGCTGATATGAAAGTGGTTCAACTACCTAACTTTGCTCCATCTGGCTTTTAAAATACTTATATTTGCATAATTTGAACAACCCAGAGAACTGTATGCAAACACACTGCTTTATTCATCATTGCATCCACTGGTCTAGTACAAGATGTAAAGTGCAGCCCTTAGACATGCTGAATCATTTGGTTTAGTTCTAAACTAGAAAAGAGACAAACCTTGTAGAGGGTAAACGTGTCTACTAGACCTGCATATTGTATACCAAAAACCCCTCACCCCAAAACTACAATGACCCCATTAGAGCATGCAACTGTAGAGTTTTAACAGAGTTTTTAAATGCTCTACCGAAATCATATCATTTAAGCTAGACATGATTTCTGGAGCCAGAGAGGTACCAAAATACTGTTAAAACCAAAGAAATTTGTTTAGTCTTTTACTGAACTTCTATAGCTGGTGGCTTACTGTTTACACATACTCTAATTAAGAACTCTTAGTCAACACTAACCAAACATGCTAAAACAGATGGAAGCCTGTGTTTTCCAGTGGATTATTGCAAGAAAAAGGTAACTATTTAAGAAAATCTGACAAACAGAAATCTGGGTTGGGTTAATGTTCAAAGGATTTAATTTCTATACAGTACATTTCAAACATACTTACATATACACGCACTTAAAAAAACTGGTTCAGTGCTGAGAAATTTAATGAACTTATAATAAAAACCAGAAGTAAAACCTTGTCAGAAAGGCCTTAGAAAAGTTGAACTGTTAGAAAATACCAGTATAATGCCAGCATTAGAAAAAAGATATTAGAACTAGGAAAAAAAAATAATAATAAAAAAAAAACTCGAGAGGTCTTTTTGTTAAGAAATCGCAATCATAAAAAGTCTGTACTGAAGAAGCATTTGCCTTAAATTATAAAAAACCTCTAAAAAATTATATGTAGAATCTTGCAGAGTTTGTTGAGTTTACACTTGCTATATCAGCAGTGATAACTTCTGCCTGCAACTTCCGAAAAGCATTTTGTGGTCTCACAAGAAAACAATTTGTTACAAATACTGTACATATTATAATACAAGATGAGTTAAACTTACACAACACTGAGCCCTCCAAAAACACAGAACCCAGCTGAGGAACCCATTTGCTGTAACTGCAGACAAGCCAGACTTAGAACAAAAAAGAAAACAGTAATTTCTGTAAAAACCTTCACCTGTGTGAACTACTTTACTAGTGTAAGGAGTATATTTACTACTCATACTAAAGGGAAATATTTACACAGGTATGGCTATAATAAAATATGTTCAAAGAAAGTAACTGTTGTTACATGAAACCATTCTTTAGTATTTAACCATTTCTGAACAGGACAAAACCCCAATCCACAATTTAAGAAAATAAGAGTTTTTTTCAGGCCCCACATTATCTGCAAATCTGGGACACAACAGAAGTCAGGATCCACCAAAAAGTATCAGTTTATAATTTTCCAACTGGTCAGAAGCTATCCAATTTCAGTAACAGAACTTGGTTCTACTTGTATATTCTTTCTTCCAGAACACTTGTTTAAACACACAGGAAAAGTCCTACTTAAGATTACAGACCTCTGAAACCTTCATTTATCATTTGCCCCAAACCTTGCCATACAATCAACAAGTCATAGAGCAAACTGTGTCACCACCTTGCTTTCCCTGAACATTCTGGGTTTTTTCACAATTTAGAGTTCCTTCTTTTTCTTAGGAATACAGTAGTGACCAGTTTGGCATTTGAACACTGGACCAGTTAAAAGGTGAGATTGCTTTGATGTTTTTTTTTTTTTGTTTGTTTGGTTGGTTGGTTGTTCCCCCCCCCAAAGTGTATGTAAAACAAACAACAAAATCCTGTAAAATTCTGTCATACCCTTCTACAGATACAGCACACACACTGAATCCCCTAGAGGAGCTGGACTTCACCAGGGCAGAATGAGTAACCTTCAGTTTGGGAAATGTACAGTCTACCTACCATTAGGAGAGCCAGCAGTAAGGAAAACAGACATGTTAACACCTGTAAGGGTACAGCTCAGAAATCACAAATTAATAGAAATGAATAGAAAAGACACAATATACAAAGAATCTTGAGCTCTCTGTGCTTTGAAAAATATCACATTAAGTAAAAATGAACCATGCCTTAATTCTAGCAGAATAAAATGAAATTACTTTGGAGCTCTTTTCCACTGATACAGAACAAAGTTCTTCATTGCTTTTTGATAAAATTCAAAGCTATTCACATATATACACTTCTTTCAGTTAAAATGCAATACTTGAAACAATACAAAAACTACAATGAAAGTGAGGAGCGTATCTTCATGTAGATTTGCTATAAAACAGGCTTAGAAACCATTTTGATCTTAAAGTAGACTGCTCTACTACTGTAAATGTTTTGTTAAAAATTAAATACGAATTTCGATTACACTGAAACACTGAGTATGGTGTAGGACTTACATGAAATACTTAACTGCAGGCGAGATCACATTTACGAAGAAGCAAAAGACCAAAAAGGAGACAAAAAAAAACACAGCAGTAAATGAAACACAGGCATGAAATGAAGACCCTAACAGTTCTAATACAACCTTCCCAGGTCAAGTAGGTAACAACAACCTTCTTATTTGTCCACATTATTCATATTAACTGTGAACATAAGGTGAATAACCATTGTGATGTTAAGTGTTTACTGCAGAACACCACATTAGTTTTGTTTGTCAATGGTAGTATTGTCCATATTACCCTGTTTTAGTTTTATGGTGGCAAAGAAGGACACATCTTGATCTCTGTCAGATTGCAGGGCTAAAATGGTCTCTTCTGCAGCTTCTAGATGAGGATTGCCAACACTTTTAAAATAAGCTAGAAGAAGAGAAGAAAGAATTTTAATCAAAGCCAGAAGAATAAACCCTAGGGCAATAAGAAATACAGAGAACGCCAAAAACATCTGGGGTAGCTCACCCAGTGCATAGGCTGCCTAGAAGAACTACAGGAAGCTAAGGAAGGTGACAGAGAAATACGCTGCTTCTTACTCACCTTATTAGGTACTTAAGCATTTCTAAGAGAAATGATTTTTGCTGAGCCCTAAATCAAAAACGTATCAACTAGTAAAAGCCAGCTCAGGAAGCTGCTGCTGCACAATGGGCTACAGAACACTCCCTGTATTTTATTCTGAAAAACAGATAGGAGAGCAGATCTCTGTGCACGTTCCTTTGAATAATCTGAGATAAGATGATTTTTTTCTTGTTGTTTTTAAAGAACTATAGCACAAAAAACTGTAGCAGCAAACAACTACATTATTTCCTAGCTTAAGACTAAAATGACAAAGCAAACCATTTCAGAAAAAGGTGTAACAATTCACCTGAAGGACCTCAAATGCATCTACTGCATTGACAAAGGTTTGAAATGTATCAAAATAATCTAATGTTATGTTTAAGAAAAAATATATCTGCCAAACACATGCTTGACACCAAATACAACCCTCACCAGCAACTGCAGCGCTTCTGGTTCTAAACAAGGCCATAAGTGCCCTCTAGAGGATGGAAACCCAGTTCTTAGATTATCAATGCCAATTTCTGGCCCTTTAAGGATGAGAAATACTCTAACACGGAAAAAAACACAGTACACATTCCTAAAAATAAGTTTCAATGATGTATCCCAGCTTACAACATGTAATTCCATTTTCAGTAATAACCAAACCAAATAGCCTTTTAAACCAACTGATAAAGAACTGCAGTGGCAGAAAAGCCAGCATTTGTTAGATGTTAGCTCTTTGAAAGGACATTGATGACCACACCTTTCTCCAGTAAGGTCTGCCTTAGAGCCTTGGCCAGCAGAACCCTTACATTTGGCACAGGATCTGATGCAAGACTTAACAGACTGGGGAGTAAGTGTTCAACAAACTGGTCAACAGGCATACATTCTTCTTCTACTACAGCCTACAAGATAAACAGAAAACAGAAGCAAGCAAGATTTACATTAATAATTCACTATTTGCCATTCTTTCCTATGCTGTCCTTAATTTGGCCTGATTATTAAACAAATACACTCTATATGATGGTGAAGCAAGTACAACCTTTGAAATACTGTTACAAAAACATGTCTTACTGTTCTGAAGTTCATCTGAAGATGACCCAACAAAAGCAGCTACTCTTCTTTCAATTATATTTTAGGAAATACGGTTCTCTTGCCTGTATCACCCTTTTGCCTATCAACACTCAATCCTTACTTCTCATTGCTCCCAAAGTAAGCATTTTTGGTTTGAATGAGTAAGTGGCAGTAAGGAGGGAAATAGTTCTGGCATCCAGCACTCATGGGTAGTTTGAAGAGCACTTGTAAACCTTCACCTGAGCATATCAAATTATTACAAAATGCATCTTTGTTTAGGACTTAATTCTTAGACTTTGCTACTGGGATACCAGAAAGTAGAAAGATCAGCTATTTCAGCTGGAGGAACAAACCAAAGCAAGGACCACAGATTCCAAACTGGACAGCTACATGCTAGTACTGAGATCAGACCAACTCTGCCACCATTTTCTGGAAGTCAGAGTCACAGAACCCAAAAGAATGACAGAAAAAATTGTGAGTCCAAATTTCAGTTTTGTCCACATTGCTGAAAACCCCTAAACTGGCTCTAAATTAGATACATACACAGAAACACAGAACATTCCAACCTGACAAATGAAGGCAAAAGCTTGTCTTCCAACCCACTTGGAGCAGTGGCGAAACCGCACCACAAGTTCATTAATGAAATTTAATCCCAGTGCATTTGCATTGTTTGCATAGAACTTCTGTAGTATTGCCACAACCTGGGAAGCAAGGGGGGGGAAATTAAAACAGATGAGACTTTAGTTGTAGCCCTTAAAAGGTTAATAAGAAAAAAAAAAACAAACCCATTATTTTATCCTACATAGGGATACCAAAACCTGTAGTCAGTACAATCAGCTGCACTTGCATGACTTTATGAATACTGGGCTTATTCTGGAGAAAACAAAATATAAGCTTTTTAAAAACAAACAAACAAAAAAAAGCAAAAAAACAAACAAAAAAAAAAGCTGTTTGTTCGACTGAAACAAAAAAAATACGAAAAAGAACTTAAAGCAACCATTAAAATAATGCCCCTTTTCATGGCACCATGGAGAAAATAAGATTGAAGAAATCTTTCTCCTCATTCAGGATATCTATAGGCTGATGCCATTATTATGAAGTTCATAATAAATTAAATTGACTTTTAGGGAAGATCAGCAATTTTTCTTTTTTCCTCCAGAACCAGGGGGAAATCTCCCAAATGTCCTGGTTTTCATCCAGTTGCTAAATTCATTTGTAATTCAAATGTAACAGATTTTAATATCTGTGCAAGTCTGACAATTGAAATACTTTCTAAAGTTTCCACTTTTTTCCATGCTGTTTACTATGTTTATTAAAACATAGCTACCTGCCCTACTTGTCTGAAAGAAAACAGTGATTTCAAGTATCCTTCTCAAGGATCATTTTCCTCATCTCCTGTCAGGAAGTGAACCAAATCCCCTACCAGTCTGAACGAGATCCACCGGACTTCCGAAACTTTATCGGAACAGAGAGTTAGTGCAATATGTCTTAAGTAGTCATAGACATCGTTGGGATTATAGAGCTCCAGTATCAAGATCAGCTGCCTGGAACACAAAGAAAGTGGTTAACCCTATTAAGTGCAACACCGACCTGCTCTCATTACACCACCTGTTAAACAAAGGGAAGGATCATTTGGAGCCTCAAAAATGCCAGTTACTACAAAGCACTTGAACAGTTTGGTCTTCTCTTTACTTTCAAAGAGGTGCACACAGCTACAGAAGAGTTACAGGCTTTAATCCCTCAAGGAGTCCAAGAGAAACTTTTATCCAAAGTAGGTACACCAATGAACCAAAGTTACCCTGAATACTAGCAAAAGCTATAAACAGAATACAACAAAGTTTCTCTGCAACTTCAGACCACTATTCTTGCAAAGCAAAAATGAAAGGTTTACTTTGGTGTAGAAATCCACAACTCAAGAAATAGTCTGTATCTTTGAAAAGCACAGAACTCTCTAGCCACACCACTGTCATGTTACCAGCAGCCTGCACAAACCAACTACAAAGCAACAGCTCTCCACTAGATGTCAGGGAACTGCTGTACAACACTCCTGCAGCACCAGAGTGAGATTTTGCTGTACCAAACTACAAAGTGAAGGCAAAACCTCAACAGCCCAAACAAAGAAGTGAGATAAAACATGAAGGTCAGATTTTGCCTGCAAATTATGCCTACAAACATTCTCTGAGTGCTTCAGATATCAACAGGGCTTGCAGACAAGGAACTGTAGGATGTTACTTTATTGCCATTATATACACAGTCATGTGGAAACACCGAACTAATAAACTATTTTTAAGAGCTTTCTTTCATACACATAAGAAAGACTTTCCACATAACATTCCACTTACTGTTACAAGGCAGTCTAGAACTAAGTAAGATCTGAAACCTCACTGAAGAGTATTTATCAGATTCATATATTTCATGAGCTGCAAGTGAACCAGCTCTCCATTCAGTATAATTGGCAGACATTTAAGTTTGTCACACTTGACTGCCACATGACATGCCACACAACAGCAACAAAAACCCCAACAGATTGCGGCTTTGACATTCAGTTCCTTAATAAAGAAGGGTTGTAAACTCTTAAATCTTAATTAGGATGTGTTAGCATATGAATGCAATTACCTATTTCCAGATTAGTAATATAGCTTAAAAATCAGAAGTTAACCAAATTACATACTCTGCGAGCTCGTAACGAAACCTCCAGTTCCTGCTGTTATCAGTCACCACAAATTCTTGAAGTTGATAAAGATACTCTCGCCTTTTGTCTGCATGAAGTAACTAAAAGAAAAACATTACTAGTATAAAACTGGTAACATTCTGCACCTGCAGTTCTCTGCTGTATTGCACTATTCATACCTATGCATTTTCCTACTTGAAAGCAAGCAATCACTGACAAGATGCTTACTGAAAACCCTGCACAATCAGCTGAGTGCCTGGACATGCAGAACTAACATCCAGGAGTCCTGACTTCTGCAAGGATACCCATCAAAGCACTGTCTCTGGGCATAAAACCGAGCAACCAAGCACTAAGGATTTATGTATATCATGCAGCAACTACCAGCCCCAAACACAAATTATTAATGGTCCAACTTTAAAGCTTAGCTGCACAAAACACTGATTCCTTCACAAGAATTAGTAGCAGCTAATTGTGCTAGCAAACAGGAGTTAGTAAACAATCACATTTACACAGTCTTTTCAATCTTGATGTTTTGTTGGTATATGAGACAGAAGAGACATGAGAAACCTTAAAAAAGCCATAGACACACACACAAAACAGCAACAGCATACAAAACTAAAATAGATATTGGTTCCTACACATATTATTAAGAACACTCCTAATACAACAGAGTCAGAAAAAAATTATCTTGAGAAATTAAATTACACTTTCCTACCTTCAGGAAGTCATACAGATGTTTAAGGACACCAATACGCACTTCATCCAGATCTTTCAAGAATCCATTGAAAATTGGCACCAGGTCAGCAGCTGTTAGCTGATCCCCCAGGATAACTGCTAGTTCATGTATAGAGAAAGCTAGTGTCCGACGCACCTTCCACTACAAACAGTGTAAGAAGTGAAATAGTTTAGGCACCAGAACTAAAGTAAACAAGCTTTAGAACTACACCTGTGTGAACACAGAGAGCAGAAGAAATGGGGCTAGTTACACAGCAATAGAAAATCATATTTATGAAATCTGACTTAAATCTTGAATGTCACATTTTTAATGCATATTTAAACCCTTAAGTACATACCTAACTGAACAAACAAGCTACAAAGGGTTCTGATTTATCATTATTTTTTTACCTGTACATCTGAGGCCAGTGTCTCATACGTATCTTTCAGGCAGTGCCAGTTCTGCCTGCCTAGTGTCAAGGCTACCCCAGGAAGACTATACGCACAGTGTTTGGCTATTTCAGTATCAACAGTCTGGGCTCGAGCTGGGTCAGTCATTGACAAGTACTGGTCTAATAAAGGCTGAGGTATGATATCCTACAGAGAAAAACAGCAACACATATTTAGGCACAGAAAGAAAATATGCTTGTTGTTGCTACAGTATTCTCTTACTACCAACCAGCTGGCAGCAAAACACAGTGGCAAGACCCACACTTCCTTAGGCCACCTTTACAAAGTGACTCATGATCTTCTAGGATCATCACTAGGATATAGCAATCAACAGTGAACAATAATTATTATTTTATTAACATGCTGCATCAAACCAAACTGAAAAATGTCTTTTTTGCTGAAGACAAACAGTAAGTCTAGTGACAAAACAGTACAATTACTGCCCACCTCAGCTGCACAGATTGCATCTGTGCACCAAAAACGCAACAGAATTTTTCTTGCTTTCCAATTTAAAACAGGATTTTGCTCAAGTGCCCAGAGCACTCCTTCACATTCTGCAACTGATAAATTGCAAAAGATAACACTGTATTAAGCATGAAATGAACTGTAACCAGTACTTCAACAAAGTAGTTGCTATTTTAACCACCTGTAATTTTGATTTGTCATCATCCAGTGGCAAATTATTTTCTTGCTCTTTCTTTAAAAATACACTGTTTCCTCTGTGTTGTTCCTCTGAGTTCTGTAAAAAGACAGATTAGCTAGTGAAATTACAATTACTGCTGGTTAGGATATTTCAAAACATCATGCTACAGAACAATGTAATTCAGATACAGAACAGCCTTTTACAGACAAAGCCTTATTCAGTGTGTTTATACAAGTACAGAAAGAGTTGTACACTAAGGAAAACACTATTGAGACTATAGCAGCAGCAAGGGGAACAGTAGTCAGATTTACTTCTAAAGAAACGCCATCTAATTCAATACAATTAACCAAACATTCATACATATTTAGGTCACTTTTACTATATTCTTACCTATATTTTATTCTTGGCATGCATTTAAGTTATATTAAGACATTTTAGCACTTGCTACAAGTCAGTCAGCATCAGGAAAGAAGCTTTACTTGTTTTTGATACTGCTGGAAACCCCCAAGCCTATGAAGTTATGAAGCATATACCTCTCTCCAAATATCAACAAGAAATTTCAAAGTAATTAAAGGTTTAAGGCTTCTAAAACATACAGAAGTTCAAGAAGTTCACACACCATTTTACACTTGTTTCTAAACAAGAGCTTTTCCTTATTTTTCATTATTAGCTCCAGCAACATTAAATACTGTGCAAGCAATTCTTTTTACTCCTATCTCTACATTATAATCAAGAACTAGTAATCAGGAACTGTGTATGTGTCACCACCTGATTCAGCCTCCTGTCTGGTGATTAAAGACTAATTTTAGATTCATTACAGGAAGAAGTGAGACTATTTGCTACATTTAATCTAAAAAAAAAAAAAAAAAAAAAAACAAACCAAAAAAACCCGCAAACCACCTACAAAACTACTGCAAAACTTTCACTCTTAAGTACTCTGTTTGCAAACAGAAATAATAACCCTTGATAGCTTTTCTTTCTCTTTAATTAAGGTAGCATGACATTTCCGGACTAATAATGTTCAAAGGCTTTAGATCAGAAGCAGATCAATTATGCCAGGGCCTACATGAATGCACACTACTAAAGCAGGTAAGAATTCATTTCAGACACGGAACACAACGCATACTTACTGTACTTTTCAGTACAGAGGTAGTAGACTGGTCACTGATGTTATCCTGGGAGGCACGGGATGAAAGAGTGTTGTCCTCCACCTGGCTGCAGGTACCATCTGAAACAGTTGTTTCATCTGAAATAGCTTCATTCTGGAGTTTGCCACTGCTTTCCTTCATTTTTTTGGTCTCATAGTCACCGACAGAATCAAACTGAGCAGCTCTGAGAGCAGCAGACAGCACTTGGACCTGAGCTGTATAAAGCAAAAGACAACTCTTTACTCTCTTCTGCATTTAAAAGCATTCAGCTTGTAGTCAGTTAACCTAGAAAGGATGTATCAGAAAACATTTGTTCTTAGAAAGAAGAGGCTCATTCTTCCACAAAACCAACACAAATAAAGAGCAATGATTTGGAAGCATTAACAATTTCAGTAGAACCATTCTACCAGTTTCTACTACTGAAAGGTACGTCCAGTAATGCCCTGTAATGAGACATCACAGCATACTGTCTCTCCTCCCATTCTTCATACTGTCAAACTTTAATACAAGTTCTTCTGTCCTACTCTAATTGATTCTACTGCTTGGAAAAGGCATCGACATGCATTTAAGCATTTCTGAGAAAAACTTTATGCAGAGGAGGAAGTTAGTGAAACCATCTCAATCATTTTGCAGAAGTAGATATAAAACAAAAGGTCAGGTTTACCACTATCACCAATGTTAGGACAAACTGTATTTGCACATATCTGCACAAGCCTATGACAAGTACAGTTTTAAGAGGAAACACCCGAGCACACTTTAAAGATGAAGAGTACCAGATGAATTCAGCTGGTAACAAGCAGCTCTGTCCCTAAAACCACAGTACTTGGTTACAGTACTTAAAGATGGTTTCAACAAATTTCAACAAGCTCTTTTCCCTTTTGAAGTTAGATCCAATTTATGTCTCATATGAACAGGAGATAGAACACTTCCCCACCTGTTTTGAAAAGAACTCAGGTCTTATGAAAGAAGGCTGTTGCTTAACTTTCTACTGTAATTACTGCCAAATAAAATACAGTCAAAGGCTCTATAAAGGCTAGGAGAAACCATGCTCAGCAGAAATAAAATTTTGCTGTTAAGAGTCTCACCTTGAACATCCGGATCATCTATATGCTCTTGTAAGCTTTCTAGAACTTTTTTTATTTCACTACTAGCAACACAATTATTACATGGCACTGAACAACTATCTTTATGCTTTTCAGTCTTGAACTGAAACAGCTCCAGATCCTGACTTATATCAGGCAGAGGAGGGCGCCAGTATAGAAAAGTATTAAATACGTCCTCAGCAGACTGGAGCCTTGAGTTCATTCCAGGAAAACTGCTGTCCTTAGTGACTTCTATGACACCAGCAGCAACTCTGTCACACTGAGACAATCGAGACACATCTTCTCCAGGACTGGTACAACAATATGAACTTTCCTCCTGTGTATCGTTATTTAGGTTCTCAACAGAGAGCTTTGTATGAATTTCAGCTGAAGTCTCTTCAGTCGATGATTCTGGTTTGATTTCCATTGGGTGTCCTGAACTGGTAACAGACACACAGAGTTATCCAAATAAACCTGAAAATTCTTTAACAAGTTTTCAGTGAAATACTCCACAAAACCCAGCATCAACTACCTAAGTTTATTTTCTCTGGAAAAACACAGAATTTGTTACAACTGGACTTTACTTCACCAGTTTTCCCTTCACCTTCCTGCGAAGCCAAAGTGAGTTTTTCAATGAAACGGCTATACTGAGAAATAGACACATACATGCCCTCACTCTTCATATCTTTTCTAGAACTATATTCTCAAATTGAGATTTTTAGCCATGAAAAGCAACAAAAATATTTATCTTTTTCTCTTCCACTACACAACATCATCTTTCCTTCCCATGATTTTACCTGGACAGCAAAGCATTTGTGCTGGAGGACATTAAAGTTTTATTGTTGCTTGGCTGACAGGTATTGGAATTCACATCTTGTGTTGATTGTTGGATACTCAGTGTCCCATCTTCTTGAATGTAAAGACCAGCACTCGAAGGGTTTGCAAAGGTAGAAATAAATGGGCCAAGAGACTGAAAAGCAGCCTGACGAACCTGTGATGGTATGAAGACAACAGTCAGGATTCACACAATTCCCACAGACTTAATGCTGGAAAATAAAAATTTGGTTCCATGTTTTACTAAGAACCAATTTGTTCATACTAAATAAAATAACCAAATAAGTCACCAAGTAAGTGACACCTAAGGAAAGATTGTTAGAATATTAAGCATGATCTATAATCATAGAAACATTTTAAGGGTTAACAAATTTGATGGAAATCACTGTCTACTTCAAGATGTTTAACACAAGCAACATCCTCAGAAGAGTGCTGACACTGAAATAAAAATCCTGCTGATAGAAAATTTAAGTACTGAGAGGAAAAATAAGATAGATTTCAGTACACTAGACTCTAATCTCAGCAAATTTAGAGAACTTTTACAGCACACTCCTGACTTGCCCATTAATGGGCAAGATCATGCATTAGCTATAAAGCAAGTGACTTACCCATCTGCAAGTGTCACTAATAAGACTAATAAACAGTGGGGACAGTTTGCTTCTCCGAACTTCTGGGGATGTGGTATAAGACACTGCCATAAAGCATTCAGCACAAGCTTTTCTCATTCCCCAAACACTATCAGAACAGAGTTCAAAGAACTTGGGAATCTGCCAAAAAATAAGCAAAACCAACAATAGAAAGCTAAACAGATTGCAGCAACTTAGTATCAAGTTATTTGTTTGGAAACTCTAGACAATGACAACTCAAGAGAAAACAAAGTAAGTGAAAGATAGAAGAAGAAAGGGCAGGTTAAAAGTATAGATTAACTAAGAAATCAGAAAAACTATCTGTCTCCCATTTACTTCATCAGGATTTTAGGTATAACTATATGCACTAGGAAAGAATAGAAAGAATTATTAATGGCCTATTTTTCCTGGAACTATAACTTGACTGATCATCTAGTTCAGGGGAAAAAAAAAGGAGAAATTCTAAAGTGTGTGTGTATATATGCTGTCGATTACATTTTAAAAGATACTTTTCAAAACAAGAACTTCGCATATTTAGGCATTCCCAGTTTTGCTATAACTGCAACCAAAGCTTAAGCCAAATTAATAAAAAAAAAATGCACATACACTGATTAATTTACAGAGAAAATAACACAAGAGCTCATTAGCAAGCATTTTGAACTGAGAAATTAAAGTCCTGTCAATTGATTTTGATTTTTACGTACCAGCAGTCTTTCTGTGGCTTCTTGCCCAACTGCATTACAAATGTCACCAAAATTAGCTGCACAAATCTAAGAAATTAAAAATGTCATTAATAACATTCTGGCTCTTTCAAGTGCATTAGTTTTATTACCAACTTCATCATGCATTATTTATCCCATGTAACAACTGCACACATTTGACTATTCAAATTTCAGCCATGTAACTACATCCTGTAATATTAACTCATGCTGAACAAAGACTCATTAGAGCAAGCTTCCCTAAGCCACATGCCCTTGAAATCAATAGTAATAAAGGTTTCTGCATGAAGAATATCACCTAATTCAGTAATCACTAAAAGGGACAATAAGCCTGCTGGAAAGTTTAAATTACTTTGAACAGCAGCTGTCAAAACCAAAGCAGACTGAACATGATATGAAGGTCAGGACTTAGGTGTACTGACAGAACTATCTTTGCTATGGCTGTGACTGGCTTAAGTACTTTGCTGAAGCAAAGTTTAATCAAGGTCTCAACTTAGTGCCATTTACAGTACATTACAAATGCTAGAATTAAGGCAAAATGGACATCCCCTCAGGCTAGAAAAATATGCTGCCAAAATCTGAAATCAATTAAGATAGGGCTGTGTTAATATAGGATTTATTCATTCTTTTTTAGAAAGCCATAAGGCAGCTCAAATTCCAGCAAGCGCAGCTTGTTAAGGACCAAGCCGAAGCTCTGCATGACCCTCTGCATGACTTATTATGCTACAAATTTCCTTTTGTACTTGACCATGAAATAAAGTAAACCTTACACTTTAGGGATTTCTCCTTTCGGTGGAGTCTCCTACATTGGATATATTCAAGGCCCGCCTGGACAAGTTCCTGTGTGATGTACTCTAGGTTACCCTGC
>JAVHNF010036428.1:12487-23945 GCA_034783455.1 Micropsitta finschii
GTGTAGTGCAGGGTGGCATGGGCACTGCATGCATGTGTGGGTGAGCATGTAGCTGCTTTGTGTGTGTGTTAGTCTGTGTGAAGGGGAGGCTGTGTGTGTGTGTGTGTGTGCGTGTGTGTGTGTGTGTGTGTGTGTGTGTGAGTGAATGAATGGGCTGCAGCAATCCTCTGCTGGGAAAAGGAATCCATTAGTGCATGCACCCTGGAGACCAATCGATCATCCCTTTTAATAAGAAATGTGCGAATTTAAAGTTTTCAGAGATGCTATTTAGAGACAAACTCCATTGCTTTCTCTGAGGCTTATCCCAGTAGTGGAAGTTCTTTAATGCATGAAACTTCTTTGGACACTCTATATTAGTGATTTTGGGTTTTTTCTATTCAGAAGTTTCCCAGTTTTACTGATCTCACCAGGAAATAGTTGTATGTACACTATTTATGGAGATGTTCACTGAACCAAACTGAAGACCAGGTTGAGCAGAAGAAAGCTGTGGTATTTTCTGAGTCCTGAAGTGCTGTGCACAGTAGTGTAATATAAATAGCAATATGAGAGAAAACTCACCTTGGTTTCCATACAGGGTTGTCATGGAAAGTTTTCCTATTGTATTGGTACTGAAAAAGTCACCTGAAGGACCTAGGACTGGGTCCTTGCTCAGCTGAACCTTGTGATGTTCATGCATCATTAACTGTAACTGTGCTATATAGTTGCCTTTTTTGCCTTGCTCCTCCTCATAATTTTCTGTATAAGGAAATCTACCTCCCTGGTAAGTTCAAATAAGATGCTGTCTGCTTGTGTCCTTTTTGCCTTTTTGATGGGAAAGCAGAAGGGAATTCTAAAGTGCTCTGGGAGCTACATGGAGGCCTTGCTTTGACATCTCTAAATATGTGAGTAATGGGGTGCTTAGAACTGATTTTACGTGTGATGGATGCTCAACAATAAGGAATCACAAATTGTGAGCAGCAGAGCTTGGAGAGGAGAGCTGCTCAACAAGATTAATGGGAAGGGAGACCTTTAATGTAATGAAAGACACAGTTCAGGCTTGAAAACAGACAATGACACACTGGATGGACTCTTGAGGAGTTGGACAGTCAGGTTCTCTCTGCAGGCAGTAAGGCTGTACATTTGTAGAGTCCCTAGGTAGGAGATGCAGGACAGCTGTGAGACAAATGTGCTGTAATTCTCACTTCACCGACAAGTGATCACACTGGTACACCAAGGGATGGGATCGTGTAAGGGCTGTCTGTCAAGGTGATAGGGATGTTGAAGGAAACCTAGAAATTTCTTTCTTTTCTAACAAGTGCAAGCCAATAATGAAAACAGGATGGGACTGAGGTAGAGCATAAACCCTACAGTGCTCAAGCCCAAGTTATTTTGCAACCAGAATACAGTTCCTCTAAGAGCACTTGATGTAAGGTTGAGGCTGACGTCAGTGAGATCTTCCTTGGATCTCATCTCGCCAAATTTTCCTGTGGAGAAATTATCTTGAACAAATCATGTTAGTGAAATGTAATTAAAAACCCCACACCAAACCCAACAAGCCAATTGAAAAGCCCCCTTCCAATTAGATAGTGTACTGAAGTTTAAAGGTGTATTTTATTACTGTTAGAATGATCAAGTTTAAAAGACAGCAATATCACAGTATTTTTGTTGGAAATATTAACCCCACCAGATGAAATTGTGGCTCATCTTTCCCTTCCACTGTAAGTTGCAAGCTGTTATCAACTCTGTGTATCATGACTAAGGGGTTATGAGCAGGGAGCAGAATTAGCAAAATGTTAGTGGAGCTGGCTACAGGATCATTGATTGTTATGACTGCAACTGTTATTCTCTGTCGCTGACAAGGATAATAATGTGTGGAAATGAAGCCAGCAAACATGTAAAATACATCTAAATATAGAGGACAAGCCAGCAAGATAATGACTGGACCAGTAATCAGATGCAGAAGGCCTTATCTGTAAGTACAGTGGCTTGAAAGATGGCAGTGCTGGTAGATGAACATTAAGAGGACTATGAAGCTGAGAATAAATAGAGCAATATTCTCTAAACAGTAAAGAGCTGGAGCATAAGACCCTGGAAAGACATTCGGGACTTATTGCTTGAAAAAGATCCCTAAAGCTGTCAAGCAGACGTGCAGCTGGTAAGTAGATGACTCGCTGGGATGTTGACTGAAATGGTAGAAGAAATAAATCAAAGGGGATTGCATTAGTGTAACTGAAGGCAGTACATTACTTTACTTTGAAGTATAGTGTCCTGTGGAGAAAGCAATGACTGTCATCCCAGAAGAATGATCAAACTGAGTGGAGACAAGATTTAGATTGTAGCACAGGAGGTGTCTTTTCTGTGTGGGCATAACTTCCAGGTTTTCTTGAAAGCCTTGGGCTGAAGTTTGATGACAGGCATAGGGGGCTGATCCTAACCCTACTGAAGCCAATGGCATTTTCTCGTTGTGCATCTCCTCCACTCTCAGGTATGGCTAGGTTTGGCAAGAACCATTGCTCTTTGCTATGAGGCCAACTGCCATGAATGCACAGCATGCCTCATTTTTTGTGTCAGAAGATAAGAAATAGAACTTGTTTCCAACCTGGCAGTTTTTGTCAGTACTTAGCCTAGATAATAAGCAAAAGAAGACATTGGTGCAAAGTTTACTGACCAAAACAGTATTCTCTGTGCTGCCCATATGCAGGACAAATGAGCACGTGAAATGCTGAGAGCCTTTATTCTTGAATTCGTACTGTTTTGTGGAAGGGGCTTTTGGGCGGAAGCTGTAGCAGGGGTGTTTGCTATAGCACAAGTTGTTAGGTGGCTAAATCTTAGACCTATGCCTGGGTTTTGAGTTGAATGTAAACAAGGGAAGTACCAGCCCAATAAGACGAATGAAGGAGTAGGAGCATCCTAGTGCAAGCAAAGGGAAAATGTCAGCTTGCCAGAGTCTAATGATAGGAGGAAAGCACTTGTCAGGTTTATCAGAATACACCTGAAGAAAGGAGGGTTCTTCTATTTACATCTCAATGAAAACTTATATCCACTGTTTATTAAGCATTGCATCTCTGGAGACCTTGCTTCTGGTTTTTTGCCTTTAATTAAAATGCAGTTATGTTTGATTTACCCCAAAGTGCTGTACAGCACAAATAGACCAGGTAGGTCTCCTAACTGAGGGTGAGCACCCTTCCCCTTTCCTCCCTGCCTATGCTGCTGTCACCATGCCTTCATGGTAAAGCACTTTTACATGGTATCCCAGAGTTGAAGTTAAAAAGGTGAACAAATCTGCCCTTTCTGCCCCATGAAAAGGTTCTCTGTATATGATACTGGTGTTACTTCAAATATACTTTTGTCACTTAAGTCTGAAAACAAGCCCTGTTTTAAAATATGGTAAAAGGCAACTAACTTGAGATCTCCATCTGAATGGAGAACATCACTTTTTACTCAAGAAGGGGTAAAAAATGCCTTGTTCCTGCCTCAAAAATCTGTTCTAAAGTAGCTGTGGATAGTCAAACCCATCTGCAAAGATAAGAGCTAAAGTATGATCTTATCTCTTAGCATGTCTTTTATCATCAGTCTCATCTCTTTCCTCAGAAGCACTTGGGGATGGTAGAGTGGGGTCCAGATTGAAATACTCAAGGAAAGGAAAAATAATATGAAGGTCAGATTAGATTATATGAAAGTCACATCAACAGAATTATCAGACGGAAGAGCAGGCTAAGCACCTAAAGCATAATGAAAACTCTCATCAAAGCTAGTTTACAACTAATATGGAAGTGCCTTTTAATCCCTTATGTTAGTTGGAGCAAGAATAAGTCAGATTATTTCTTTTCTAGTCTCTCATCTGGTCCATCAGTGGCTCCTTTTGGGTAACATCCTGAGAAACATTTGTTTTATTCATAGTTTTGATTTCATGGCAAGACCAAGACTTCTGTCTCGTGAGTGTACTCTGAGCATCTTAAACAGCATAAACTTGTGTTCATGCTCTAAGAAGTTAAGCTTTATATGGTGATTTTTGAACTCCTCTGGGCATGTCCCTAGCCTAGCAATGACAGCTTGAGGTAGCTTTGAGAACATGATTCTCTGTCTAAAGCCTCATCCCTGATGTCCTAACCCTGGTCACGGCTTCACGAAAGCCTGTCTCCAGATCCTTATAGACAGTTCCATTGTCCTGGAGTGATCACTGTGTCTCTTGAGAACGGAATCCTGCAAGGTCTGGAAGCAGTTCTGTTTTCCATGGGCAAAAGGCAGGTATCTCTTGCCTCTCTGTAGCATCTGTTGTTGGTACAGATTGCTGCGGTCAGACATGGGGAGTTTCAGCCGCTCCTTTCAGTGCGTGCCCAAGGACAGGGAGGGTGCTTGAATTCTGGAGCTACAGTTTGATGAAGGCTCAGTTTTGAAAATTGCCTCTATAAAAACTTGCAGGTAAAAGGCTTTTTGGATCAGAGCCAAAGCTGGAGCTGCAGAGGGGCAAATTCAGCTCTGGTGACCTAAATCTCACCTGCCTCAAATGCAGAGTCCAGTTGGGGTTTATTTTCCAGGCAAGCCCATTTGGTTTTACTAGAAGATTCTCTGTTAAAGCCTTTTTCTACTCGAGCAAGCTAAGTGCTGTGTTGTGATATTGTACTGAGAATCCCTTCCCAAAACAGCCTCTTCCTCCAGTGAGGCTGGTTGTGGTGGAAGTTGTGCCTTTTTGTGACTGACACCGTCGTGACTTGGTCCTGTGCAGACCTGCCTTGATGTGATTTCCTCCACAAGTTCCTTCCCAAGTCCTGTTTCTTTATATAGCATTTCTGCACAAGTAACTCCACTCTCAAAGGCACTCTGTAAGAACAGTGTGCTGCCATTCCTCTGAGTAGCACTATATCCGTGGCGAATTGAAGGGAGGTTCCACAGCAAAGTGATAAAACCACTGCCTTGTCAAGTTTTGTGCTGGGTAAATGCAAAACGAGGCAGGCAGCTTTACCCTTTAAAGTGGAGAAAGATAAGGGCAGTTTCAGTGTTTCACAATCAGCCATGATCATCCATGTAGTGAAGCTACTTGTGTTTTAAACTGATGTCTTGATAGCGAGGGGCTCCATTTTTCACCATTATTCATGCCTATCCCTGTGCTATTCCATAACAGAAGATACTGAATAATATATTAAACAACTTGGATTTCATCTGTTAATTGTTATCCTTGAAATGTAGTTTTTAAATGTGTTTATAATTGGAGCTGTTGAGGAGGTCAAAACCAGTAAGACTGAGTCCCAAGAAAATGGTCAATTGAGAGTGGGGGAAGGTGATGTTCTGTAGCAGTTCCATAGTCTTTCATGATCCTAAGTTTTTGGTAAAATAATGACATCGCTGAACCTTGCAACGTTGCTGAAGTGGTAAGGAGTAGAAGTGAATTTGGCTTTCTTCTGAGGTGTTACACTGAATAGGTTGTGCTATTACCCAAGTCATTGGGAACATCTCTAATACTGCGGGGAAGGTAAGAAGAAGCTCTGACCTGCGACCTTCAGTCTTGGAACACTTCATGTAGTTTGCAGACATCTATACCATTACAGTTTGTCTTAGCAGCAGCAGATCAGTTTCTTGTCACACCAAAAGCTTGAACAAGTTTTGTCTTCACAATTCCTAACCAAGTGCAGAAGTCTCTTCCAACCTCAGCCTTTCTGTGACCTGTGACTGCAGACATCATCAGATAGGATTGAGCCAGGCTTTTTAGGGCAGCTTGAGCTGTGCTATGTTAACCCTGTGGTACATGTTCTTAACTGTATTATTCCATCATTTTGTAAATGCCAGCGATCCGAGCAGCTCTGCTTGGAATACTGAGCTCAGACTTATGGTACTCTTCGTACGTGATGGCTCACCATGCACATCAGCAGAATAAAGCAGTGTTTCTCATTAGGAGGGTGACAGGTCTCTTATAAGATCATTGAATCTCGAGTCATGCATGAGTTCTCTAACTGCTTTAGGGTACGGCTTGGGTATCTGGTTGATACAGAGGACTTGTATTTGGCTCCCCACAGAGACAGCAGGTCAGCCCATTGACACCTGCCCACTGTTAACACACCACTGACCCTATTGCTGTTTAATACTTGCATGGCAAAACAACGCAGTTGAGAACTGAGTTATAAAATGCAGGTCACTCGGTAGGTGCAGCAGGCAGCGAGGGAGCACGAGGTGACAGTGGAACAATTCAGAGTAGCAAGCGGGGACACTGCAGCTGTTTGTGCTCTAATTGCATTTCTCCAGATGTTCCTGTGATGTGAGGTAGAAGCCAAGCAGTCTCTAGGCATAACCATATTTCACTGCTCAGCCTTCCGAGCACTCTTCTGTGGCCTGTAGAGAAGGGAGGATTTAAGGACCTAAGCCATTTTGTCTTCTGTGCTGTCAGATGAACTCGGTCTTTCTGAAGTAACATTTCCTGGGTATATTATTTTTTCAGAGCTTTCTTTTCACATTAAGATCAGCAAAAGCTCTTTTTGGGAAGCCTGATTAAAAATGCAGTTCCTCCCAGGAAAGAAAAGAAAATAACGTTTTCAGCCTCAAAAGAGATCACAAAATTATCATGAAAAAAATGAAATGAATGTTGAAGATTATGCATTGCAGGGAAGTAGGTAAAAGTGACTGCTGGGCTTTCTGCTGTTTGTAAAATCATTTGTGGTATTTTGAATAGACATCTGCTAAGAGTATAGGTGACAGAGCCCCTGGGAGGCAACAAGTGTCTTGTACTGGGGTTAGCTTCAAAAAATCGATGAAGATAGCTAATTTCTTTGTGGAAATTCTCCTTGTCTCTATATTTTAAGTCAAATAAATGAAAACAAACACCAAACCCCTCAAACGAAACCTCCACAAAAGCCATAAGAAACTGCTCTTTCTTCTCACCTGCCTGCTGTTAGCATTGCTGGGAACGCAAACACAGATGGCTTCCAGCTCTGCTGCAGACCTTTGCCTCTTAGGATCTGACTGAGGCATTGGCAAGAGAGGTTGTGGAAGTACGAACACTGCTTTCCTGTTTTGCTCTCTTGAGCTGGGTTGTGTTCCTCTGTGGTAGTGGTATTATTCAGATAAGTGCCTGCTTTCTAAGTGGACCTTAACTATTAAGAAAATAGAGAAAATCTCAGGAAAAGGAATAATTTCTCCTTTGGCATTTTTGACATTGTACAAAGGGTGTAGAAGAGAGGGTTCCGGTGGCTTCAAGTGTTACCTTCTGCATCACATACGGCCAAAACCTTTTCAAGCGGTGTCCATTTTATAGATATGTTTCCAGTCCAGATCATTAGAGGAAATGAATCTGGCAAGATGGTCACTATTTTATTGTGACTGACTGAGTTGTTTGCAAGACCTTAGCAATGAATGCTTGTGCAGCTCTAGTCTAACCTTCATCTGTAACCAATCCCTCTTCTGTTTCCTCCTCAAACAGCCTTTCAGATGGAATAGAAAATGTTTGTTGTTACATAGCAAAAAATAATGATGCTTCCCCAAAGCCTATGCTTTATCAATAACTCTTATAAAGTGTGTTTTGCATTCCGAGATGTATCTAGCATTTCAGCTTGGAGCAATGCATTGCGTACCTGGAAGGCAATGATGACTGTCTTTCCAGTGTCTTTCATTAGTCATTTAAGGTGAGTTGTGTAAAATCCAACTGACCTTTCTATAATAACTAGGGGCAAATAGCTCTGAATTGTCATTTTGATAAATTTTGGAGTATTGGCAGTGTTGTGGGCTAAGGAGCCAGGAATCCTAGCCTTTCATCTGTCATTGTCATTACGAAATACTTTAAAAGAACAGGGGGAATGTGTCCTGGTGATTTGATAAATCTTATCTCCATGAATGAGTGGATTTTGCGTGGTTTCGTAATCTACTGAACTCTAATAGCATATATCCTTTGCTTTAAAAATAGCTGTTAAAACAAGGTGTTTGATGAGGCTGTGTACTGTTTTTCTGCAACCCTTTAGAGTGTTTTTATGTCAATGAATGACTTTCAGTGGCGAATGTCATAGCAATTATTGACCTGTGTAGTACATGCATGGCTTTAACAATTTGTCATGTGATCAAACCATGTTTCTCTATAAGCTATGATACCAAGGGCAGGCAGAATTCCTCTCACAGCAGCACTGCAATGAAAAATTCAGAACTAGGTAGAGTATTTGTCGTTATATGTTACCAAATAAAATGCTGGGTTTAGCATCCTGTATAACGCCTATTGCATAGTTGGGGCCTATGCTGATAATTTAGTGCAATCTAAATTCCTATTGTGTTTTATTGTTTTCAACATTGATTATGTGCCAGTTTTAACATGAATTAAAAGTCGAGTTCATAGCTTCACACAATGTAGTTTAAATGAAACAAATAATGATAATTGAAATAACCTTGAATGATATGAAAGGACAGCGGCCTTTTTCTACCCACTATAGTGGGATTTCACAGTGCTTTGAAAACAAGTCCCACCAAGTAACCGACTGCTGATGGGGCCATTTTTC
Organism: Micropsitta finschii; assembly: GCA_034783455.1. Taxonomy (NCBI): domain Eukaryota; kingdom Metazoa; phylum Chordata; class Aves; order Psittaciformes; family Psittacidae; genus Micropsitta; species Micropsitta finschii. The sequence continues at coordinate 20,935 of JAVHNF010036428.1, forward strand.
AGTTGAGGTCTGACTCTTGTTTTGCCAGCTGTGTCACCATTTTTTGTTTTGATGGGGGAGAAGACAGGCAAGAAGAGGAAGTGAAAAGAGGAGGAGGGAAGGTAGTGATGCTGCCTTGTTTTTCCCAGACACAGGATCTTTCTAGCAAAAAGAGAATGGGTAGAACTGAAGGTGCCAAAACCCAAGTCCTCCATTCATAGGAATTCCATGTGAAAATACCCTGACTTCTCGCTAAGCAGCTTATCAGATTAGGAAACAGCCTATTATTTCAATAATATTAGGTATATGTAACTCATACTAGACTATTAACTGTTCTTCACTATTAACTGTTTCATGTTATGTTATGACCACTCCAGTATTGAGGCCAGGAGAGTAATGTCCTCATGAGATATTTTTGTCCCAGAGAAGTGGCAGGAGCTGGGCAGAGGCAGTGAACAATGCAAGCATAGTGTAAAGAGGTTTGTGAGCAGATGTGATGGCACAGGACGGACATAATGGACTGCTAGGTAAGAATGAGAGTTTCTATGCCAATTTTATTTCTTTTCTGTTCAGGGGAGATAGAGCTACAGCTTAGATTAGTAAGCTTCACACTCACTGTGTTTGTATTTTACAGTCATGGCAGGTGTCCTTGTGCTGTGGATGGTGGAGGTTTCCAGGTTCTGCCTTGTGTTTAGGGAAAGAGCCTGATGCTCCTGAGCATCTCCATGTAGCACTGGTGCAACAGGATGAGAATCTTCTACCAAATTTAAGGTTCCCCCACGCTCTGCAAGCCTTGACAATCACAGCACTTCCTCAGTATGTTCCTGAACAAAACATCAGGGACAAAACCCAGAATCTTTGCCAAGAAAAGTGTCATCTGAGAGGAGGTTAAAGCTGAGCTTAACATCGTTTCATCTTAAGCCAGTGTTAATAAACACAACTCGCTATACTTTTTTTTCCCTAATTCAACTTGTTTTTAACTGACAGCTTAGGTTGGTGTAACTGGTTTCAAAAATGAGGCTTCTTAGTTTGCTGGTAAACGAGAAGTAAATGGAGTAATGTAGTAAAGAGCAAACTGACCATTTACTTCAAATACAGTGCAAAAAAACCTTCCCATGAGAGAAATACGAAGAGGCAGCAGCAGTATTCTTCCAGTGGTGATGAATGGCAGGTGGCCACAAGCCTGACTGCTTCTTTTTGGTTGCTCCTACTGATTCTCAGGCAGGTGGGTGAAAATGTTAAAGGTCTGACACGTGAAGTGACACATACCCTTAGTGCTTGTGTGCGCACTGCAATGGCATGTCTTAAAATAGAGCCAGCTGCATGCATAATTAAGCAGAAATAATTGCAATGCACTTATGTAAATTTTCTTGTGCTGCTGCTTCTCCTCCTTCCCCCCTCCTCAGTATTTCCAGCTAAGTCCCCTAGTCAAAGATTCACCTGACCAGTGAGAAACACTGAAATATGTTTGGAGCAAGAATAGTTGTTGCTTCAAGAAAGCAAGAACAACGTAATAAGACAAGTGGATAGAGGCAGCATTGGCATTCTGGCAGTTGGTTATATGAACGAAAATTCATTTCAGAAACCTGAATGCGAATGTAGTGGTTCTGTCATTGTTGCTGTCTTGCAACACAGATAAATATCTCACTTCTAGCTGAAATTCTGTTGATGTAAGCTTTTTTCATTCAGCCAGTTAGAATCATTCTGGCAATATATGAGTGTGAATTTAACCTCATTTCTGTTTGTACTAATTATAAGTTATATTGTATTTTTACTTTCTTTGGGAGGAACAAAAAAGTCTCTATTCCATATGTTATGGCATTATATTATACATCTCCCGGATGACTGCTCTGGATGCATCTGGAGTATTGTTTTCTGTAGGATATTCTTTAACTCCCCTTTGCTCATATCCTCTTTTATCAATTGAATAAAACTCTGTATATAGCTGTAACAAATAACTGTATTTCCAGATCACTGGTGATTGTGTACATCAGATTCAAAACCAGTAGTCCAGAAGCTGATGGAAATATTCCAGCACTTGGGATGTTTGTAAAATGCTGGCATTGGCTGTTCACTCTTCTCAGTGTATGATTGATCACAAAGCACAGGGTATATTTTTCAAAAGCTCTGATGCACCTTAAGTTCCTAAATCCTGGCCTCCTTTTGTGGAGCTGTAACACGAACAGTGGTATGGGCAGCTCCTGTTTGAGACTCGTTCTTGCTTTTATAGGACTATTTTTAGGAGCAACAAGAAATCAAATCACCCTGAGCTCACCCTGTCTTTGGACTCTGCTGAGACCCCTGGGGAGAGTGCAAACTGTGGTGGTGATGGGCTTGGGGAGTGAAAATTTGCCCATTATGCTTTTCACTCAGCCTAGTGTTAAATATTGGATACACCACTTGGCAACAGCCGAGAGGTGATTGTAGGTATCTCTGATCTAGTCTGCATTTAAGCTCACACTGCACAGTTTGCTTTGTGTTTGTAAGTATTAGAGTGTGAGAGTGCTGCTACCCAAGAGAAGAGAAACATGAAGACTGCACCATCTCCCTTCAGAAATCCATTTGCTTTCCCCTAGGATGCAAAAGAACAGAGCAAGGAACAAGGAAGGCAGCAAAGCAGGAAAAAAAAAAAGTAGCATAAAGCAGGAGATGTTCTACTCATTCTGTGCCACATTTTATAATCAAAGCACTGGAAAAAGTAAAACATCATGTAATATATGAAGCATGACCATTGATTTCTATTTAATAGTCTCTACCCTTTTCTCACTTAGGTACAACTGAATTCAAAGTATTTATGGTTGGCTGTACAGCAAATGCTGGAATAAGCCTTTCCCTGCTCTTTCTGTGTGGCAGTGTCCTAAAAGGCAGAGCTTGTGAAACTTCAGAATGTATTTAAGAGAGATATAAGATGTGGTGCAATCATGTGAAACTCTGAGTTCCTCTCATGCAGCAATTACCAAGTAAATCCATTCAGTAGTTCATCGACATCCCTTTAAAGTTGATTGTCTCTCCTTGGAGCCCTTATTGTTAGT
>JAVHNF010036432.1:4522-15275 GCA_034783455.1 Micropsitta finschii
GGCAAGCTACAGGCAGGGAGACCTGGCATCCAAGTACATGTGGTGGACGAAAGAAAGGCTTTAGCTGTACCCAGGACAAAAGGTAAAGGGTGAAGGAATTTGGTTTTTTTCTTGTTTGGTTTAGTGTTCTTATTTTTTCTGTAAATGATGAATACTAACAGCATTTGAGATTCCTGATGCCTCTTTACAATTTAAGCAACTTTTTCAAAGGCATAATACACTGCTAGTGTCTCCCACATTTCTTTTGTTCCTGTTGTCTTTATAGCTGTGAATTCCTGATAAATTTTTATGATATAAAAAGTGGAATTTTGTATTTTGTTGCAAACTTGGGTTTAGCATATATTGGTAAATTAATCCTTAACCATTTTAAAAACATTGGTGCAGGGCACCATAAATATTCTTAGGCTACATTATGTCTGCTGAGACAAATATAATAGCAAATTCTGATGTTCAAAGCTGCCCTCTTAAAAAAAAAAAAGAGGACTTCATAAAATGTACTTAGGATATTCTTGACTAATTCTTCTGAGGAGAAAAACACTCTGTGAAGGTTACTCAGGCTTTGCAGAACTGCAGAATCACTGTGAGTTCTTATCTCATAAAATAAAAACCATCTATCCAAGGCTTTTATGAAAGGCTAGCAACTGTGGATATTGATATTTTTGATAGATGAAATGGTCCCAAACCAGCTCATCCCAATATGACTCATCAGACTGAGACTTTATATAAACAAAAGGTTCCCTCAGGATTTAAACTTTCAACTGGATGATTAACTGACAAAGCTAAAAACCCAGATTCTCAACACAGAGAAACTGTAGGTTTCAAATTAATGAAGCAAAGTTCCCATAGATGACTTTTAACATTGCACCAGGATGTCAACAAAAAATGCTCTGATACATGTAGTGCTACCTTTTCCATTACTAATTTGTGTGTATCTGCTAGATTATGTTTTTATGGATTTAAGAGAATACAAGTGTGCCTCTTTGGAGAACTAAAAGGCATTGAAAAAGAGGGATGTACTCAAAATAATGGATTTACGTGTCTTGTTAGTGTTCCACAAATCCTTCTTCCATCTTTCTAATTTTTACCCACATTGGCTACAGAATTTTTGATGGGATGTTTAGATGCCCAGAGGGACTGAGTATGAAAAAATCAGTGCTGGTCCTTTGTATTATTGTTTTGGGGTTTTTTTTTGAGTGTGATCTTACAGAAAGACCTGTGCTAGTATTATGAGCCAGTAAGTTGTCTAAGTGTTGTTTGCTAAGGTCTCAGTGAAGAATGCTGTGTACATGACCTTTCTGTACACAGAAATCAGAAAAGGGCAACAAAAATGAATAGACCCAAGAACTTTCAAGTGAGAATGGATTGCATTGCTTAAATTCACTTTGTTCAGAAAGAAAAGGTGGTACAATAGACCTATGTATTATTTTTAAATGAAAGCTAAGTTAAGATAAATATAATGGTTAGATACAAAGGTATTGCTAGAAACGAGGTTTATAGGAAAAGACTGAAACGTCACAGTCCTTCAGTTAAGGATAGAGAAAAGGATGGAAAATGGGCAAGCTTGTTTTAAAATCTGACTTTAAAGGCCTAGGTTATCAAAACGATTAGTGTGGATTTAAGTATCAACTGCTGACTTTCGTGTTACATAAGCACTTGTTGAAAAGATAAGTCTGAGCCTAAGTGTTTCCTAATCAAATCTGACTGTGTTTTTTAAAACAGCTTTTTTCTTTTTTTTTCCCAACACATTCCAGTTGGCCCTTACCTTTCTCTCTGATTTCTTTTAGAGGAAAAGGTTTCTTAGCCTCAGGATTAGAAAAGAATTTTGCTTTACTTACAAATTCTGTGTTAAGTTCCTTGCAAGAAAACTCCTATTTGACAATGCAAAACGTGAAGCATCCTGGAACATGATACCCATTTTTGGTATCCTCATTGCAGTCCCATTTTAGTTTGACTGGGCAAGAATACCAAATTCTGTTGCTTTTTATGTCAGGTTTTGAGGCTAACATCAAGACACCTAAGAAAACCATTTATCTGTACTCAAAACCAGCTCCCATTTGCTTCTGGGCCTTTCTACTAGGATTAAATGTAAATTATCCCAAAATCCAAGCCCATTTAGCAGTTCTTCAGGGAGAGTATAGAGTTCAAATTTCTTTTGGGGCGCTTACAGAGAAGCCATTGGTTGTACTTCAGGATGTTTAGTATGCTTGGGATTAGTATCTCTGGCTTCTTTCCATTTAACACAGTCCTGATAGTGCCACTGTGGCATCTGTGTGCAAAGCCAAATCAGTAAAAGCAGTATGTACTAGCCAGAGAAATAGCATGGGCTGTCACAGTTGAGCTGTGTCTTTGAAATCATTTCTTCAGTACAGCATGCTTCATTTGTTTGGTTTTGTTTTAAAAGGTATCACACTGGGAGCAAATTAAACTAGGTAAGCCAGAAGCGGAGCTGTATTTTAGGGAAGAAAACAGCATCTTGGTGCTTCAGTTCTGCTACCTCCCCCAACCCAATGAAGCATCTCAGTGGTAGCGCAGTTCATTTCCACTTAACTGCATCCACATGGGAGGGATTAAACCAGGGATATAGAAAAGCACCTCTTATCCAAGATGGGCGGAAAAGGGAGGACAAACTTGTTCTTTGGGTAACTGCATTGCCGCTAGCAAGCTGCATGCTCCTGTTAGTACAGAGCAGGTCTGTGTGCTTGTTTGCACCATGAAATGTGTGAAGGTAGTAACATGCAATTGCATTAGTGGCCACAGTGCTCATTCCAACTTTATAGCTATAGCACTCTGAGAAAGAAGTTTTCAAGATTGTCTGAGAAGAATGGAGATTAAAGTGGTGTGATTCAACTAGAAGTAAGCACAAACACAAGGCACAAGGATACCCTCTTTGTTCCAGCCCACACAGTCATAAACAGCATTCTGGCAACTCTTTAGTATGTGAAGAAAAGATGAAATTCCGCAGTATTAGAGATGTGCGTAGTGAAGAAAAATGTGCAATGTTAGCAGTGAACATACTTGTCATGTGTTTTAGAATGTCAAACCTATATATTCCAGTTGAGCCAGAACCATTGCAAAATGTTGGGTAAGGTAAAGAACCTCTGCCTGGATCTGCACCCATGAGCAATATGGTAACAATATGGCACCCATGATTCAATAGGGTAAACTGTGGGAATCCACACTTCTCTGTGCCTTGTGTCACAGAATGAAAGCTTTCCCATGAATGCTATAGCTACGTTTGTGGTTTGAACAAAGAAGGTATTAAAGCAATTATTAAAGAATAGCCGTGCTCTATATTTATGGTTCCTTTACCTTTCTTGCTTGTGATATTTTTTTTTCCCTTGCCAATAATCTCAGAAGTTATCAAATTCAGAGAAAGAGAGAGAGAGAAGCCTACTAAGTACAAGGCTATTGTAACGTGTAACAAGGTTACTTTATGCAGAAGCATTACTTACCATATCCTGCAATATTCATTGCCACTGCTAGGAGATGTAAGAGAGAGAAAAGTAAATAAGTTTTTGCACAGCGGGTAGGGAGCTCCCACAATTGATTGCTACAGGAGGCTGGGTTGACAGACAGTATAAGCAGATTCAAAATGATACTAGAGACATTCATGGGCAACAGGTCTAAATACTAAGTAGATACAAAGGAGAACAATAGATGTTCCCTCTGACATCTCCTATAGAATGATTGCGGATGCTGGCAGAGTACAGGGGTAACGGACCACAGGAAAGAGCCATGCTCACATGCTGTCCGTGTCACTGACCGCAGTAGCATGCTGGCCTGGGTTCACGAGCATGTCTCATGTTCTTAGCTCACTTCTGCCTAACTAATGAATTGTTCAGACTGGAATGTCTCAGCCTCCCAGCAGTGCCGGCGAAATTTAATTCTGTGGCTGTGACAGAATTGCTGCTTCAGGCATCATCCTCCTTCAGAGCAGTGCGGTGGAGTGAGAGCTGTGCCCGGCCACCATGGTGTGTTGACCGTGGGCTGGCTGCCCAGAAATTGCACTGCTGCTGCCACTAGGCCAGCACAGGACAGCTTAATATTAACTGTTAATTAGCAGCTTCCCCAATACCCAGAGTATGGAGATCTGCCTCTCTTTAAGCCCTGATTTTTCTGCCTCCATCATCTCGCAACGGTAGCTAAGCACTCTCTATAAGACTGGAGTTGGTATATTACTATGTGACAAAGCTCCCTGAATAATTTATATCTAAGGCTCCATTTCATACGTATTTGTTATCCTATGGGCTTTCCCCTAGGATATGCCATCTAATTTCAATTTGAAATGTAAGTTCCATAAATTACCACTGCACAGAAGTTGCTTTAACATGCCGTTTATGAAGGTAATGGTGCACATTGCAGCAGAAGTGTTTCAGAGTTTCCACTTCTGGGATTACAGATTCACAGTAAGCTGATAAATGGGAAACAATGAGGAGTTCGGTAGAAAATTGAACAAATCCACTTTAATGTATCAAAGCAAATTGCACCTTAATGTTATGAACTCTGTAGGGCAATGTTCCTGCAACAGCAAGGACACCTAGATTCCCTGTTCGCATTAAGCAGAAAGGAAGTGTGTATATTGTGTGTCAGATGTATTTACACACCAGTTTGTGAAAGTGCACTTAGGAAGGTAATTAAGACATATTTACAGTAAAGTATAAATAAGGCCCATTAAACAGACAGTTCATAATCTTTGGTTTAAAATTCTGTGAATCTTGTTTTGTTCCCTGAGGATCTGATTTTCTGAATAAAATCATAGCTTCAGAGAATAGCCAGTCTAGGTAACAAATTCAGCAACAATTTAACAAGGTGGCATCCAAATATTGCTAAAATATGTATAGATTGCCCTTATCTTTCAAGAGAAACATAAGTTATAGTATTTCTACCTCAAAAAGTAATATAAATTATATAGCAGTAAGTGCATTTCAGAAAAAAATCATTTTGTTTGCATGTCTTGCCTAACTTAAAATAAAGTCATGTCATGGAAATCATTAAAATTGGTTTTCTGTGCATGAGGCCATGTCTTGGCAAAATGTCTCTCCTTAGGTGCTTAGGCTTATTTTTTATTCTTAACACCATTATATTTAATAGGCTTTAGAAACCTGCTTAAATTCATGAAACTAAGCATTTCTTGACTAAGACTAGCAACTGATTTGGCATCTGCTGATTTTTATAACAATGTTTTCTATTTTATTTTATTATTTAGGCATGTAACTGCATACTTCAATAGGAAAATATAATAACATACTCTCCTACCAAATATATGTGCAAATCCAGAACTGCTTCTGACTGAAATTACTTAAGTAGTGTACCGTACCCGAAAGAAAGGGATTGATATTTGGGTTGTAGTGTACAGAGCTTCCAAGGTACAAATAATGTAATAGTGAATCTCCAGGCTGTATGTATCTTGCCTAAGTGACTAATATCTAAGGGCCCGAGATGCTCTATCTGTGAGACAGACAGGACTCAGTAAGCCAGTTTTTTACTCGAGTCACGAACCTGTCTTTTTGGTGATTTCCCTCATGTAGATTTCAAAGTAGCTCTTATTACATGTAAGTAAAGACTGCATACCAGTAATAAATACATCCTGCTGTCTGTTAGGTGAATCTTAGGAACTGTGGAGCTTCTTGACAGTCTTTAGGAAAGAGTTAGGTATCACTTGCCAGTGGGAAGGCATGTGTGAATCTGCAAGACTGTCAGTTCCCTTCTCTGTCACCCTTAACTTGCCTAGGGCATTATTGCTGTCAGTGCTTTGCCTTTGGCTTGTCTGATACAAGTCCATAAGGCACAAGAGGAAAGGCTTCACAGAAGAAGAAAATCCAGGATTTTAAATTAAATCTTACATTGCTTGTGATGACGTGCAGAACAAGTGATTGTTTGAGGGAAAGATGCAGAAAGGGTTTAAAAGGGGACAGGTTGTGACACAGTGCAGCAACACAAATTAGATTGTGTGTAAGATGTGCTACTTTGAGACTGATATGCCTGGTTCAGGAAAAACACTCAGCACATGCAAGTGCACTTGCAAATGGCCTAAATAATTTTAGAATCCATTTACAAACCACTTACATCTACCTCTGCCTGCTTGCATGATTTCTGATGCCTGTCAGACACACAGGGCCATATTGCTCATCCCAAAATGGAAAGCTGTTTTCACTTAGCCTGCCAAGCATCTGGCTGAACTGTGGGCCCTGAAACCTTGCAAGAATTATTGTTTAATTTAGGAAAGATCTTGGTCTGATCCAGTACCATTCTGTCTCCTTTTCTGTTTCTCTTCCTTTCCTTGCTTGTTATTTCACTTTAGTAGTTCCCATCCGGAATGGTAAGGTTGTCATAGAATTACAGAATGGTTAGGGTTGGAAAGGATCTTACTATCATTTAGTTCCAACCCCCCTGCCATAGTGACAGCTTATTATATCCAGTAACTCAAATGATCATTGGATTTTCTTTGATGTCAGGTTACTATTCATAAGTTTATGATGCTGCTGTTTCTGATGTATATGTTGCATATAAGTATTTCTTGTATTTGATTAAATGTATTGCTTTGGATCCAACAGGCCAGAACCAGTACTGTGGACAAAGGACGGTGGAGAGCTACCAGATCCAGAGAGAATGGTTGTTAATGGCAGGGTCCTAAGCATCAGTTTCCTAAATAAAACAGACAATGGCACCTACCGATGTGAAGCAAAAAATCCTATTGGCCGAAACAGCACAGAATACGTCCTGATAGTACATGGTGAGTGTGTTCCCATTAGTTCTTTAGTGCATGTTCTGCATACCTACCATTTCAAGATAATACAATTAGTTGCTTATGAGCATTACCAAAAGAATAGCAAGAAAAGCTGGAAGTATAATTGCACTTTTATCGATGCTATCGTTTAGCTGTGGGGAGTACGTTTAGTTCTGTTTATTGGCAAGCCTCTCTTCCTACCATTTAAACAAAATATATTCACTGATGTTGTGAACTTTTTGCAAAGTAAGCACCTGTAAAAATGTTTTGCAGTATATTGGTACTGTTTTATAAATACTTGCCTCAGGCACACGGTGTTCAGGTAAAGCTGGTTACAAAAGGATATATGAAGGGAAATATGGAAATACCAGACAGATGGGGGCTTGAGGTTTATTTTTTTTTCATAGACCATGAAAGACAGGACATCAGATACTTTTCTTCACACGTTATAGCCTACAACTGAGAAAATTCACGTTATAAAAGTTAGCTGATCATTATCTGGCCTATCATTACAGTCAATCCTCAAAAATATGTCATGTCCTAAATTCAGTGTACTCTTAATAAAATAAAAAAAGTACGAAAGTTTATATTAAATTACAGTTAATTTTATTTCCTTAATTAGGCAACAGTATGTGTCACATGAAGAGAATAGCTGGCTTTGACACTGATCATGAAATAAATCAATAGAGCTCAGGTATAGAAGAAGCTACGATGTAAAGTTGCATCTGCCTTTAATACAGGTTTGCAGTATGGATCTACCGGTCTGAAAACATACTATTCTCTTACCACAGATATGTTTGTGATAATTTCTGGAAGATTACGAATTATGAATTACAGCTAAGTAAATACAGAATCCACTCTAGCTCCTGATGGTATTTTTACCCTAGTTTTTTAAGAAATACATCTTTGTTTCATTTTATTGATAGTTATAAAATCTAATGCAAATTTTAGTTTATAAATAGACGTGGACTATATAGATTTTATTTGCTCATGAGTGCACCCTCAGCAAGTGACTATGAAGACAGACTGAGAGACTTGGGCTTGTTCAGTCTGAAGAGAAGGCTCAGGAGAGACCTTATAAGAGTCTTCCAATATCTAAGGGGGGGTCTACAAGAAATCTGGAGAGGCCTTTTTAAAAGAGCACGTAGTGATAGGACAAGGGGGAATGGCTTTATACTGTCAGAGGGGAGATTTAGATTAGACATTAGGAATAAATTCTTTACTGTGAGGGTGGTGAGACACAGGTTGTCTCGAAGTTGTGGATGCCCAACCCTGGAAGTATTCAAGGTTAGGATGGACGGGGCTTTGAAAAACCTGGTGTACCGCAGACTGTCCCTGCCCGTTGCAGGGGGGGTGTAATGAGATGATCTTTAAGGTCCTGTGTAACCTTTCTATGATGATTTCTGGTAAAACAAATCTGTGTTTCTTTGGTGTTTGTAAGATCTCGAAACATTTTTACTAAAGGTTTAAACTGCCTTTAGTTGTCTGGGGAAAAAAAAAGCTTTTTATTAAGTGCTACTTTCGGTTTTCAGTAATGAGCTGTTTGCTGGCACTGTTGATGAAATGTCATTTATCAGAAGAACTCCTTATTACTTTTCATTTTTCTTGAAGTTCACTATCACTTTATGTAGGGTTAATGGCACAAGTAAGGAGCAGGTCTGTTCATGAGGAGCACAGAGCCTGTACTGCTGTGTGCATATTTCTGTATTAAAGACAATCAGAAAAACTGAACCTTCTAACCTGGACTTATGTTGATTACTGCAAGAAAAGAAAAAGAAAAAACCTTGTCTTCTACATCCTGGAGGTGGCGGGTTATTAGTTGTTGGCTGCAGGCACAAAGTGTGCTGCCTTTGATGAGGCAATGGCTTCTGTGTTTACCAAATACTGAAACTTCTGTTGCTTGTGTTTCCTGCCCAATTTATTTAGGTGGTTATTTCTGAAAACATGGCCTTTTGTAATGGTAGATTTTTCTGTCAGTGGTGACTTTGCAATACACCTCTATCAAAGAGTATTTCACAATCTCCTATGTGTCTTTCGCATAGTGGCATGCCCCCTGTTGATCTGATTATCTTGCAACAACTTCACAGCGGTCTGTAAAATCATTCATTATCAGGAAGGCATTCTGTTATGTTTGGCAGCATATTAGGCATGTTATCAGGTTTAGCTTGCACATTGGTGACCTTTTCTGTTATTAGTACCACTGTTTTCCTAATTGCATTTCTGCAATTCCAGTGTTAGGAGTAGAGAAGGTAAATGTCAGGCGCTTCTGAGTTTTGTGAAACAATGAGAGCAGTGTGGCAGACTGTGTGATGATGTTTAGTGCATAACAACTTACTTCATTTCAGAGTTAAGTTTATTTAAGTACAGAAGAGACTGACAAAATTATCAAGTGTAGCGCAATCAGTTGTATAGTTCAATTTTAGCAGTCTTATCCCTTCTTTAGCTCATTACAGTCATGAATGTCTCTAGTGAAACATAATCCTCCTAAAATTATACATTATTCTCTCTTTCTTTCCCTCTCTTTCTCTGGGGGCTAGCAAACCTACTTCTTACCATTTTCTGAGATGCATTCTTCCATTTAATAGAGGATGTATTTTTTCCTATATCTTCCTAAATATATCTGGGACCATCCTTTGATTTCTCATCCCTTCCCCTGTGCCTAATGCATTAATGTAATTTTTTGTCCTACTCCTCTGTTACAGCTGATTTATCATGTAAGTATGCCTTCTTACCTGAGTTATTAGGTTTTTAATACAAGTACAGGCCAGATTTAATATAGGAGGAGGTACGTTCACAAAGATTTGGGAGGGGAAAGGAGAGGAGAGGGAAGAAATCTTCATGAGAAGAGAACCTCTTCACAAGAGAGTCTTTTAAATCACAGGTCAAGGAAGTAAGGTCTAGAAAAGGTGACTTACCAGGTCACCTGTAAGGAGTCAGGCATAAGTGCCCTGGTGCTAGTAGCCACTACCTTAATGGAGCTTCTGGAAGTCCAGCTCCACAGCTGTCAAACAACTGTTTTTCTAGGAAACTCTTGAGTTCAGAGGAATTGCAGTGATGGAGAGAAACAGTGATAACTAAATGCCCAAGTTTAGAAAGATACCATGGCTGATTCAGTTTTTCCAGGCAAGCTTGTGTAAAAACGCAGAGGATGTCAGTAGAAGCCTCTGTAGAAGAAGGGGAGTGGAACCTGATCCACACCTTTTCTTTTCTTAGCCATACTGTGAATTTTTTTTTCTACGTGTTTTCCTTTTTTTCACTTCTGCTTTGACAGATTTTCAGTTTTTCTGTTTATTAAGGTTGTAAAACTTCCATCTGGCTTCTGTTCCTTTTTTCCCCTGTGAAGCCCCCTCTCAGTGGGGCTCAATCTACTAGTTCTCTCCATTTATGAAGTTATCTTCCTAACTCAGAGAATATTTAGACAGCTTTAGCATAGAGAGAAGCTTTCCCCAAAATGGAACATATCATTTATCATAATTAGAGATTAAGAGTAAGCAAGGTATTTATACACATTAATTATACAAACCAAGCAGAGATTGTCTCATGCCTTTAACTGGACCAACCTAGACACAAAATTTTACAGAAAAGTAGTATTTTTTTCACTCTAAATGATGATGAAGTAATACTGTTTTGATGTTAAGTGATGACAGTGGAAATAAATATTGCTGTAAGTAGATGAATAGCAATCTGTCTAATATAATTAGTATCTGATAACATAGAAAGTCTTTTTAGATTTGTAATATAATTAAAGAAATCAGACTTCAAAGGAATTGAATATATTTGAGTCGGGTAAAGGTATGGGCTATTAAATATGCGCATGCTGCTTTACTGAGTCAATACGGCTGCTACTTTCATTTTTCTTAACTTTTATTATTAATGTCAAGAAAACACTTCATAATGCAGGAAGTTGGGTACAAAGAGTTTATATGCAGCAGCACAAAGGCAAGACATGTAGTTTGCTAAAACATTTGTCTCATGCAGTAGCAAAGGCCTGTAGCTGTTGTCATTTCTGTATTGTAATTGGTGAGC